>NIVC01002209.1:0-37500 GCA_002269645.1 Macrostomum lignano | reverse complement strand
GTTGAAGCACGCTGATTGGTTAAAGATTGGCAGCTTAAAGCCTTGCACAAAAAATATTAAAGATGTTAGGTGCTATAGAAAAACAGATTTAGAGCGTAGAAGTGTATGAATAAGCATCTTGAAAAGTTCAACAAATAAGTTATTTACGCCCGTAGAATTGAGAACAAATATTAAATTAAAACAGAGCACTGAGAACTTTGAGAACTGAGAAAATTGAGTCGCCAGGCAGGCCACTAGTTGCAGTTGGCGGCGTCTGGTCACAGATCGCCGCCTGCACAGCCCCTGGTCACAGGCGACTGGGCACTGCAGATCAGTTGAGGCTAGATTATCAGTAGTAGTAGCACTAGTAGTTGCAGTAGTAGCTCGTAGTAGTAGTAATGGAAGTAGTAGTAGTACAAGTATTAGTAGAGTAGTAGTAGAGCAGTCGTAGGCGTAGTCGTAGTAGAGACGTACTGGTAAGCAGTTATTTGAAGTAGCCAGGCAGGCCACTAGTCGCAGTTGGCGGCGTCTGGTCACAGATCGCCGCCTGCACAGCCCCTGGTCACAGGCGACTGGGCACTGCGGATCAGTTGAAGCTAGATTTTCAGTAGTAGTAGCACTAGTAGTTGCAGTAGTAGTAGTAGTGGTAGTAGAGTAGTAGTAGTACAGTCGTAGTCGTAGCCGTAGTCGTAGTAGTGTCGTGCGTCTTAAATATTCAGCTGCAGAAATAGTACTCTTGCTTATCCCAAGTAGATTTTTGGCGGAGAATAGCTCGTATACGAAGATATTTTGTTGACAAACATGGCGAGCCTCAATAATAGTCCGGTCCTGGGTACAGATATTCATAAGGCAGTTTGAAACTGCAAACCACGCACTCGGAAGATATTGAAGGTTGCCAGTTGTCGAATGTTCGAAAAAAACCGATATTTCGGCCCAGACTGGGCCTTCGTCAGGGTTTATTTATTCGGGTTTAAAAACAAATATATTGGCAGTGAAGTTATTGTAACATAATTTCAATATATATATATGCGACTTTTGGGGGTGCACTGAGCAGTGTTGAGTAAAGATGTGTACGCATAATTAGTTAAAAACGTGAGTTGAAGCACGCTGATTGGTTAAAGATTGGCAGCTTAAAGCCTTGCACAAAAAATATTAAAGATGTTAGGTGCTATAGAAAAACAGATTTAGAGCGTAGAAGTGTATGAATAAGCATCTTGAAAAGTTCAACAAATAAGTTATTTACGCCCGTAGAATTGAGAACAAATATTAAATTAAAACAGAGCACTGAGAACTTTGAGAACTGAGAAAATTGAGTCGCCAGGCAGGCCACTAGTTGCAGTTGGCGGCGTCTGGTCACAGATCGCCGCCTGCACAGCCCCTGGTCACAGGCGACTGGGCACTGCAGATCAGTTGAGGCTAGATTATCAGTAGTAGTAGCACTAGTAGTTGCAGTAGTAGCTCGTAGTAGTAGTAATGGAAGTAGTAGTAGTACAAGTATTAGTAGAGTAGTAGTAGAGCAGTCGTAGGCGTAGTCGTAGTAGAGACGTACTGGTAAGCAGTTATTTGAAGTAGCCAGGCAGGCCACTAGTCGCAGTTGGCGGCGTCTGGTCACAGATCGCCGCCTGCACAGCCCCTGGTCACAGGCGACTGGGCACTGCGGATCAGTTGAAGCTAGATTTTCAGTAGTAGTAGCACTAGTAGTTGCAGTAGTAGTAGTAGTGGTAGTAGAGTAGTAGTAGTACAGTCGTAGTCGTAGCCGTAGTCGTAGTAGTGTCGTGCGTCTTAAATATTCAGCTGCAGAAATAGTACTCTTGCTTATCCCAAGTAGATTTTTGGCGGAGAATAGCTCGTATACGAAGATATTTTGTTGACAAACATGGCGAGCCTCAATAATAGTCCGGTCCTGGGTACAGATATTCATAAGGCAGTTTGAAACTGCAAACCACGCACTCGGAAGATATTGAAGGTTGCCAGTTGTCGAATGTTCGAAAAAAACCGATATTTCGGCCCAGACTGGGCCTTCGTCAGGGTTTATTTATTCGGGTTTAAAAACAAATATATTGGCAGTGAAGTTATTGTAACATAATTTCAATATATATATATGCGACTTTTGGGGGTGCACTGAGCAGTGTTGAGTAAAGATGTGTACGCATAATTAGTTAAAAACGTGAGTTGAAGCACGCTGATTGGTTAAAGATTGGCAGCTTAAAGCCTTGCACAAAAAATATTAAAGATGTTAGGTGCTATAGAAAAACAGATTTAGAGCGTAGAAGTGTATGAATAAGCATCTTGAAAAGTTCAACAAATAAGTTATTTACGCCCGTAGAATTGAGAACAAATATTAAATTAAAACAGAGCACTGAGAACTTTGAGAACTGAGAAAATTGAGTCGCCAGGCAGGCCACTAGTTGCAGTTGGCGGCGTCTGGTCACAGATCGCCGCCTGCACAGCCCCTGGTCACAGGCGACTGGGCACTGCAGATCAGTTGAGGCTAGATTATCAGTAGTAGTAGCACTAGTAGTTGCAGTAGTAGCTCGTAGTAGTAGTAATGGAAGTAGTAGTAGTACAAGTATTAGTAGAGTAGTAGTAGAGCAGTCGTAGGCGTAGTCGTAGTAGAGACGTACTGGTAAGCAGTTATTTGAAGTAGCCAGGCAGGCCACTAGTCGCAGTTGGCGGCGTCTGGTCACAGATCGCCGCCTGCACAGCCCCTGGTCACAGGCGACTGGGCACTGCGGATCAGTTGAAGCTAGATTTTCAGTAGTAGTAGCACTAGTAGTTGCAGTAGTAGTAGTAGTGGTAGTAGAGTAGTAGTAGTACAGTCGTAGTCGTAGCCGTAGTCGTAGTAGTGTCGTGCGTCTTAAATATTCAGCTGCAGAAATAGTACTCTTGCTTATCCCAAGTAGATTTTTGGCGGAGAATAGCTCGTATACGAAGATATTTTGTTGACAAACATGGCGAGCCTCAATAATAGTCCGGTCCTGGGTACAGATATTCATAAGGCAGTTTGAAACTGCAAACCACGCACTCGGAAGATATTGAAGGTTACCAGTTGTCGAATGTTCGAAAAAACCGATATTTCGGCCCAGACTGGGCCTTCGTCAGGGTTTATTTATTCGGGTTTAAAAACAAATATATTGGCAGTGAAGTTATTGTAACATAATTTCAATATATATATATGCGACTTTTGGGGGTGCACTGAGCAGTGTTGAGTAAAGATGTGTACGCATAATTAGTTAAAAACGTGAGTTGAAGCACGCTGATTGGTTAAAGATTGGCAGCTTAAAGCCTTGCACAAAAAATATTAAAGATGTTAGGTGCTATAGAAAAACAGATTTAGAGCGTAGAAGTGTATGAATAAGCATCTTGAAAAGTTCAACAAATAAGTTATTTACGCCCGTAGAATTGAGAACAAATATTAAATTAAAACAGAGCACTGAGAACTTTGAGAACTGAGAAAATTGAGTCGCCAGGCAGGCCACTAGTTGCAGTTGGCGGCGTCTGGTCACAGATCGCCGCCTGCACAGCCCCTGGTCACAGGCGACTGGGCACTGCAGATCAGTTGAGGCTAGATTATCAGTAGTAGTAGCACTAGTAGTTGCAGTAGTAGCTCGTAGTAGTAGTAATGGAAGTAGTAGTAGTACAAGTATTAGTAGAGTAGTAGTAGAGCAGTCGTAGGCGTAGTCGTAGTAGAGACGTACTGGTAAGCAGTTATTTGAAGTAGCCAGGCAGGCCACTAGTCGCAGTTGGCGGCGTCTGGTCACAGATCGCCGCCTGCACAGCCCCTGGTCACAGGCGACTGGGCACTGCGGATCAGTTGAAGCTAGATTTTCAGTAGTAGTAGCACTAGTAGTTGCAGTAGTAGTAGTAGTGGTAGTAGAGTAGTAGTAGTACAGTCGTAGTCGTAGCCGTAGTCGTAGTAGTGTCGTGCGTCTTAAATATTCAGCTGCAGAAATAGTACTCTTGCTTATCCCAAGTAGATTTTTGGCGGAGAATAGCTCGTATACGAAGATATTTTGTTGACAAACATGGCGA
The DNA here is from genome assembly GCA_002269645.1 of Macrostomum lignano. Taxonomy (NCBI): domain Eukaryota; kingdom Metazoa; phylum Platyhelminthes; family Macrostomidae; genus Macrostomum; species Macrostomum lignano. Next base: position 33,489 of record NIVC01002209.1, on the reverse strand, counting down.
GCCTCAATAATAGTCCGGTCCTGGGTACAGATATTCATAAGGCAGTTTGAAACTGCAAACCACGCACTCGGAAGATATTGAAGGTTGCCAGTTGTCGAATGTTCGAAAAAAACCGATATTTCGGCCCAGACTGGGCCTTCGTCAGGGTTTATTTATTCGGGTTTAAAAACAAATATATTGGCAGTGAAGTTATTGTAACATAATTTCAATATATATATATGCGACTTTTGGGGGTGCACTGAGCAGTGTTGAGTAAAGATGTGTACGCATAATTAGTTAAAAACGTGAGTTGAAGCACGCTGATTGGTTAAAGATTGGCAGCTTAAAGCCTTGCACAAAAAATATTAAAGATGTTAGGTGCTATAGAAAAACAGATTTAGAGCGTAGAAGTGTATGAATAAGCATCTTGAAAAGTTCAACAAATAAGTTATTTACGCCCGTAGAATTGAGAACAAATATTAAATTAAAACAGAGCACTGAGAACTTTGAGAACTGAGAAAATTGAGTCGCCAGGCAGGCCACTAGTTGCAGTTGGCGGCGTCTGGTCACAGATCGCCGCCTGCACAGCCCCTGGTCACAGGCGACTGGGCACTGCAGATCAGTTGAGGCTAGATTATCAGTAGTAGTAGCACTAGTAGTTGCAGTAGTAGCTCGTAGTAGTAGTAATGGAAGTAGTAGTAGTACAAGTATTAGTAGAGTAGTAGTAGAGCAGTCGTAGGCGTAGTCGTAGTAGAGACGTACTGGTAAGCAGTTATTTGAAGTAGCCAGGCAGGCCACTAGTCGCAGTTGGCGGCGTCTGGTCACAGATCGCCGCCTGCACAGCCCCTGGTCACAGGCGACTGGGCACTGCGGATCAGTTGAAGCTAGATTTTCAGTAGTAGTAGCACTAGTAGTTGCAGTAGTAGTAGTAGTGGTAGTAGAGTAGTAGTAGTACAGTCGTAGTCGTAGCCGTAGTCGTAGTAGTGTCGTGCGTCTTAAATATTCAGCTGCAGAAATAGTACTCTTGCTTATCCCAAGTAGATTTTTGGCGGAGAATAGCTCGTATACGAAGATATTTTGTTGACAAACATGGCGAGCCTCAATAATAGTCCGGTCCTGGGTACAGATATTCATAAGGCAGTTTGAAACTGCAAACCACGCACTCGGAAGATATTGAAGGTTGCCAGTTGTCGAATGTTCGAAAAAAACCGATATTTCGGCCCAGACTGGGCCTTCGTCAGGGTTTATTTATTCGGGTTTAAAAACAAATATATTGGCAGTGAAGTTATTGTAACATAATTTCAATATATATATATGCGACTTTTGGGGGTGCACTGAGCAGTGTTGAGTAAAGATGTGTACGCATAATTAGTTAAAAACGTGAGTTGAAGCACGCTGATTGGTTAAAGATTGGCAGCTTAAAGCCTTGCACAAAAAATATTAAAGATGTTAGGTGCTATAGAAAAACAGATTTAGAGCGTAGAAGTGTATGAATAAGCATCTTGAAAAGTTCAACAAATAAGTTATTTACGCCCGTAGAATTGAGAACAAATATTAAATTAAAACAGAGCACTGAGAACTTTGAGAACTGAGAAAATTGAGTCGCCAGGCAGGCCACTAGTTGCAGTTGGCGGCGTCTGGTCACAGATCGCCGCCTGCACAGCCCCTGGTCACAGGCGACTGGGCACTGCAGATCAGTTGAGGCTAGATTATCAGTAGTAGTAGCACTAGTAGTTGCAGTAGTAGCTCGTAGTAGTAGTAATGGAAGTAGTAGTAGTACAAGTATTAGTAGAGTAGTAGTAGAGCAGTCGTAGGCGTAGTCGTAGTAGAGACGTACTGGTAAGCAGTTATTTGAAGTAGCCAGGCAGGCCACTAGTCGCAGTTGGCGGCGTCTGGTCACAGATCGCCGCCTGCACAGCCCCTGGTCACAGGCGACTGGGCACTGCGGATCAGTTGAAGCTAGATTTTCAGTAGTAGTAGCACTAGTAGTTGCAGTAGTAGTAGTAGTGGTAGTAGAGTAGTAGTAGTACAGTCGTAGTCGTAGCCGTAGTCGTAGTAGTGTCGTGCGTCTTAAATATTCAGCTGCAGAAATAGTACTCTTGCTTATCCCAAGTAGATTTTTGGCGGAGAATAGCTCGTATACGAAGTATACGAAGATATACCAATTTGCAATAATGCAAAGCGGAAAACCTTTCTCCGACTTTCTTCAATGAGTTCAACAATTATTTTTTGATTAAGTCAGTGAAGTCTGCGTGTAACTTGCTTTCAATTTCCTGAGCTTTTATGAAATTCTGAAATTTAATTTAAAATGCTACGCACGGGTTTGTGAAAGAAAATTGGAATAGATTGGGATGAATTCCCTACAGGGGGATGAGCCAAACAGATCAAAAACGGATCCCGATTTCCTCTGTTTGAAATTAGCAGAAAGATGCTAATTATTGATTATTGCAACGGAAATTGTCCCATTGAACGTGCAGCATGCACTGACAACTTTTATGCTAACACGTGCACTGACACCTTTCATTCGGTACATCTTGACATATTGACAGCCTCATTGACAACCCTCTCCTGACAGCCTCAGTAACCCTCTCTTGACAGCCTCATTAACCCTCTCTTGACAGCCTCATTAACCCTCTCTTGACAGCCTCATTAACCCTCTCTTGACAGCCTCATTAACCCTCTATTGACAGCCTCAGTAACCCTCTCCTGACAGCCTCAGTAACCATCTCCTGACAGCTTCAGTAACCCTTTCCTGACAGCCTCAGTAACCCTCTCCTGACAGCCTCAGTAACCATCTCCTGACAGCTTCAGTAACCCTTTCCTGACAGCTTCAGTAACCCTCTCCTGACAGCCTCAGTAACCCTTTCCTGACGCCTCATTGACCCTCTCCTGTCACTATCAATGACCCTCTCCTGACACTATCATTGTCCCTCTTCTGACTCTTTCTTTCATTGACCCTCTCCTAGCACTTTCATTGACCCTCTCCTGACACTATCATTGTCCCTCTTCTGACTCTTTCTTTCATTGACCCTCTCCTAGCACTTTCATTAACCCTCTCATGACACCCAGCAAACACGGGAATACTGAAAAAGACATACATATAGACATACATATTCTCATTACACCTGACCTAATGCGCAGATGTGCAACCGACAGCTCAGCCGCAGCTATTGCGCGGCGCATCTGAAGGCTGCGTACGGCTGTTCAGTCCAAGGACTGGGGGGTCGCCACAGACACCCTCAATTACCCCAGCTAATGCTGGCACCCATTTTACAGCTGGGTGAACTGAAGCAATGCAGAGTTAAGCGACTTGCTCAAAGAATTTTTCTAATAAAAAAGTTTGCACTTCTAGAAAGTTCTGACAAAATTCTGAAATTTGTAAACACCCAACTTAGAGTTTTCCGGTTCATATCTTTTTTTTAATTATCTTAATTAACGAGGGCATACGGTGCAGTAACTGACTTAAGGTAGAATTAGTTGGATAATGAGCCTTGGAGTTTCGGATCGAAGTCTGTCATTAAATTCAAAAGTTGCTTTCAAAAATTCATAAAAGAACTCCCCTTTGCACCTCGAGCAGTCCTTTGCCTGTCTGAAGCCACTGCGAGGCTTTCTTTTTCGCTGCTACACGGCCAATTAGAATTTTCAGAGTGACTTCAAAGTGATCTGACTATGTTGTAGTGCAGCCATGCCTGCCTGCTGATGCCCCATTGTCGCGAGTGCTGAGCACTTCTTTCCTTATGAGATGGAATTATTACATTTCTGGGAACTTAAAACGGCACAAAAGGGCTGCTAAAGAATAGAAAAATAATAGATAGATAGATAGATAGATAGATAGATAGATAGATAGATAGATAGATAGATAGATAGATAGATAGATAGATAGATAGATAGATAGATAGATAAATAGATAAATAGATAGATAGATAGGTAGATAGATAGATAGATAGATAGATAGATAGATAGATAGATAGATAGATAGATAGATAGATAGATAGATAGATAGATAGATAGATAGGTAGATAGATAGATAGATAAATAGATAGATAGATAGATAGATAGATAGATAGATAGATAGATAGATAGATAGATAGATAGATAGATAGATAGATAAATAGATAGATAGATAGATAGAATTAGGCAATTATCTGGACAAGAGTTACAAACAAATACTGAAAATTCTTTGGATGTTTTGGCTCCAAGCAGTATAATTTTATTTTTTTTAAATGCGAATTCGCTTGTAAGTCGCTTACTATTGTACTTAACGTCTAAACATTACAAGTAGTACTGGTAGCGAACACTTGAGTTTTTTGCTAACAACAGCTCAGCCGAGCTCTAACTGTCCGACCGGATGAGCAGGGTAGCTCGGATCGGCGCTCTGCACACGGGACAGTCGCTCAGCGATCTCGAACAGTTCGAACAGCAGCAGAAGTGGCCGCAGTCCATCAGGGTGACATTGATCCGGCGGTCCATGCACACTTTGCAGGCTCGCCAATCTATCTCGGCGTCGCTGTTGAGATGTTCAGCATCGGCCAGGGTGATGTCGTCCAGCTCGGACATGCGCAGGTCGTGATACTGGGCGCTGTCCAGTCCGAGCCGCTCTCGACGCTGACGAACGTCCATGACAGCGCTCAGCAGCAGCTGGCCGGAGGTGAAGTCTGCTCCGGTGTTTCTCAACTTCTCCGCCACTGCCGTCCTGACGTCCCGACAATATCCGCCGTCGAGGAGTTGGCGAGCCAGCAGCACTATGGAGGTGTCGTCCCGAGAGCGCAGCTGACGGAGTTCAATACGATAGTCGATGCAGACGGATGGCGGATCGGCCTTGGCTGACTTTGCAGCCGAACCAACCGGAGTTGTTTTCGAACTTGTGGAAGACAAAGAAACAGAAGTCATTGAGCTGACTGAGACTTTGTCAAGCGGCGTTACGTACGGCGGATGCAGGCGTCTGGAAGACAGAACGAAGTCGGCGCCCCGTTCTAGCAGGAGGTGACAACAGCGAGGCGACCATCTGGCGTGCTCGATCCAGGGCTCATCGTCGGGAAGCCAGTGTCTCAGATTGACGCCGCACCAGTAGCAGGCCAGGCAGTCTGTGCCAGACAATTGAAAGAAGCCCGCCTGAGCCAGGAGGCTGGCTGGAAGCGGAACTACGGCTGATGAGGAGGAGTTCAAGGTCAGCTGACCGGCAGTGGCAGTCAGAGTGGCTTCTCGCTCAGCGGGGTCGCTCATCTCCGGATAGCAGAGCGGATGGTAGGTCTCCACAGCAACATCGCAGGAGTTTTTCTGAATCAGCAGGCTTCGCTCTAGCAGGGAGAGGTTGCTGTCGGATCTGGGATCGCAGGCGGACCGGGCAGCGGCCAGGGTAGCGGTGGGAAGGCCCGGACGACGACGGAGTTGGTGTCTGGCTTCTGACTCGGATGATGGCGCTACGGTGGATGAAGCTGCGTTCTCTGTAGTCCAGCTGCCTGAGCTGCTGCTGGGATCGTTGTCTTCACTGCAGGCAACTGGAGCTCTCAGTGGCTTGGGCTCACTGGCTTCTGCAATTGGGACAATGGGCCAACAGCTATGTAGCTATCTAATTATAGTTTACATTTTCACTGCATTTCAATTGAAATACTTTTTTCTGTACCTTCCCTTTACATTCCGTTCACACTCTTGTAGATCCTAATCTTCCACTTCTCTTCCAGTCTTTTCCCGTCTCTTCCCCTCATTTCCCCTCTCTTCCCCCTCCTTTTCTCCTCTTCATCCCCTCGTTTTCCCCTCGTTCCCCACATTTTTCTGCCTCCTTTTCCGGCAATGGCCCTCACCTCGATCCTCCTCAGGCAGCGGCCGGTTGCCAACAGCCAGCTGCAGCACCATCGGGCAGGTGCCAAACCGGAACTGGTGCAGCTGCATCGGCCAGAATGTGCGGTCGCCGCCAGCATAACTTGCCAAACTGCGCCTGGCCGCTGCCGCATCAACATTGCCGTAGCAGAAGGCGCATCGGAGGCCGCCCTCTCGGTTGCTGCGAAACCAACCGGCCCGAGCCAGGGCGCGCCGGACATCCTCGCCGATGTCCGTCGTAGTCCAGCAGGTCGCTTCGCCGGCGTCCTCGAAGGTCGCCAGCCGGTTGGCTTCGCTGTGCATGTCGGCCCGACTCTGCGGCACGCCACAGACCGGGCCTTGCTGGTCGGCGTTGAACGGCCTGTCGGAGAACTGCAGGATGCACACCTGCTGCTGCTGTTGCTGCTGCTGTTGGCGATAGTGTCTGAGCCGGGGGCATGGGCGCCATTGATTTGTTGTTGTATTGGCACTATTGCTTGACAATGCCTGATTTTGCTGCTTCTCAAAGCAATCAGCACGATTGAGCAGAGCTATTGTTAAACACCGATTGGTTGAATCGTCTTTGCCTTCTTCAAGTTGGATTTTTTCAAAAGACTTAAAAAGTTGTTTGGTTCTGCATCCGAGATCGTTCAGCTGCTGGCTAGTGAAGGTCAGATGGTTAATTAGTTGAGCAACAGAAAGACTGCTGTGGATTTTGACGGTCTCATTCAGAACTGTTAAACTTTTTTTAGCCATTTCCATTCGGCTTTCTTGCTTCCAATGCTCCTTCTCATTCGGGTCATTAGTAAGAATATGATCCCTGAACTTCGCAGTCGATGACAGAATGCTGCAGTTTTCATTGTCCAATTCGTTGGACGATTCGAAGCCTCGGTCGCTGCTGCTGCTGGAGCTGGATCGGCGGTACGGATCTGCTGGACGTTTTTTATAACATGGGTTCTCGTTGTAACGCACTGCTTCATCCGATCGATGCTGGATACCATCGTACTCCATTTGTATTATTGCTTGCGTTGTGTTTATAATACTTAATAATACTAAAAACCTGATAATCGAAGCTAGTTCTAGTTAGCCAAACTTTGTTGAATAAATTGAGGTCAAAATTGCACTCGCAAGGTCGCAGCTGGGTGCTAAAACTTCATGTCATATTTATAGCTAGTAAGTCTTACGCACGTTGAACGTGGAACTGACGAATCTATCTGGCTATTCCACGGAAATTCCATGGTAATTCTGTGGATGAATTTGGCGCCGCTTTTATTTAACGCTACAGCTTGCCAGGGGTTCTTTTTCCGCCTGTCCCCCGACAGAGGGTACGTACATTTGAGTGTACATTAAAATTGAAGGTCATACGAGCGTAAAAACACGGATTGCCCTCTAACCCCGCTCTGACTAACAAGGCTGCAAAAATCTGTCATGTTCAAAGTTATACCTCACTCGTCACTCCCACCTTTGAATTTTCGAATTCAGTAAAAGCAATGGCAGTCTTTTACAAAAAAAGCTTTCAAGCTAAGCTGCCCTCGCATTCGAGTTTTCGTTTTCGTTTTAATTTCGTACAGCTATTTGTTTCCGTAGATTTGATATCACCACTGTATTTATGACAAGGATAGATGATGCATTTCTTTAACCTAAAAGGACCTTCGAAGTTTTATTTTTATTAGAATTTAATCTATTACCCAGTGGCGCAACCAGGGGGGGGCGGGGGGGGGGCGGTCGCCCCCCCCTTAGGCGGGGGACCGAAAAAAAATCAAAGGGGGGACCAAGCGAATTTTCGCCAAAAACAGAGCCACCCCTCCGCCGCCCCCCCTCCCGTGACTTTACCCTCAGAATCCGCCCCCCCCCCTTGAAAAATTTCTGGTTGCGCTACTGCTATTACCGAAAAGTGTCCGGCTTCGTAAAGTATAAAAATAAGAATAAATATTTTCTTGTTTTAAACGGAGACATTCCTATGGAAAGAGTGTCTACTAGATAAAAACCAATAAACGTTTAACATTTTTAGTAGGTCTAGTTAGTGTCAGGACCAAAGGCAATAGCAATCTACTTTACAATCTACTCTATTTTATTGCAATCCATTACACCCAAAGCTGCCCGCCTGCCCCCCTGTCCCGAGCCACATCGTTCTGCATTTTTTTCTTTCTCGAATCTGCCTGCAATATCGTGCTTTTCGCTATGTGCTAAAAATAGAAACCCCCATACCCCGCGGCATGTACACAGGGCTGCGTACACATAGAATGTACTCAGACTGGCGGGCTTAGTTCCCTTTAAACATGGAGCCAAACGAAATGCAACGTTTTAGAAGCAATTTCCTACGCTTGCCATTTGCCAATTTAACTAGTCACTAGTTTGTCATGCCTATAGAATGCAATAATAAGGTAAGTAAACAAAAGCAAGGAATAAATATAGTAACAATGGAAATGCTGTTAGTCAGAGGCGGATTTAGGGGGGGGGGGGCCGAAACAGCTTGATGAAGCATATTGCGCCCTTTAAGCGCCCTTAGCTTAAAATTTGGCGCTTCTCATACTCACGTTGGCGCCACAAACTTGGACCGCCCCCCACCAAAATGAACTTCTAGATCCGCCACGGCTGTTAGTACATGTTAATTCCAAAAATGTTTGTCTTTTGATACATTTGTAGATCAAAATTAAAAATTAAGTACCTAAAGTACTTTCCAGTGAAGTGAAGTTGCATGTACCTAGCCTACATGTACACTTTTTATACTTGAAAATATTCAAGTATTAAAAGTATGAAATGAATATTTGATACTATTGGCACATTTCTCAGGCGACCTTTTGCCATATTTAACTTTCTCCATAGGCAGCCATGGCAACTACTCGTACATGCTGGATGCTGTGTGCTGTAGCTGCCTACGTTGTAGTGAGTAAACTCAGACGGTTAGCGCGAGGTGGAAAATAGTACGGCTCTCACCAGAGCCCGCAACCAGTGAATATATATTTGGGGTGCAGCACCCCTCCGATTCATATTGATTGGGCGTGGCCCGATGTACATAAGTAAAGTACACATGCGACCCTGACTCACATCTCTCCTCTTTTAACAGAAATGAAACGATAGGGCAGATATAAAACTCGAGGATTACTGTACGAGTAATGGAGGAATAAAAACACGAATATTGGATCCTAAAAGTTGAAATGTTGACGTCACAAAAAAGATTTAAACAAATTGACGGTTCATAGATATTGACAGCTGTTCACAGAAATTGACAGTTCATAGATATTGACAGCTGTTCACAGAAATTGACAGTTCATAGATATTGACAGCTGTTCACAGAAATTGACAGTTCAAATCACTTGTACTGCTTGTCACCGCACTTCGCCGCACGAGGATGCGGTCGCGTCGCCAGCGGCCCCTCTCGAGTCTCCGGATCTCCAGGAAGGGCGCCGGCCGTTGTCACTGGCGGAGCGTCCGAGATCGGATCTGGGGTGACCAGCTTGACGGCTGTGCAATGACGCCAGCAGGAAGCGCCGTCGCGGGGCAGCTTTAGGGAGTTTCCAGACACTCGTTCGACTCTCCATGGGGTCTGTGCCTTTCGAGCTCCGACGCGACGCCGCAGGACGACTTCGCCGACCCGGATCCCGCAGCTGCGCGGCCTACGCTTTGCGTCTGCGTATCATTTCATGTCGCCTTGACGTTGGCATCGGTTTGACGCAGCTGCTGCTCGTTAATTCTGACTCGCTGAGACGGCTTGATGGCTGGGATGGTGTCATTTGGGCGGCGACCCATCAGCAGCTCCGCCGGCGAGCGCCCCGTGGCCGCATGTGGGGTGTTTCGGTACGCCATCAGACAGTCGTCAAGCGCCGCTCTCCAGTCTTTGTTCTCATTGATTGCCACTCGCACGACCTTGTTGATTGATCGGTTGAGTCTCTCCATCATGCCGTTGGCCGCTGGATAGAGCGGGATGATAAGCTTGACGCCGTAGCTGGCCAGGAAGTGCCCGCACTCCGCTGACGAGAAGGGCGGACCGTCGTCGGTTACCAGTTCTTGTGGAATTGATGTAACCGCCCTTGTCGCCTGTCCGCTCCTATTGAGAGACGAACGCTTGGCTAGAGGGGGCAATGACCGTAGGCTGCCTATGACCGGGCAATGACCTGACGGACCTCCAGCACCAGACTGTCCCGCCCACATGATTAGTAGCTTTGGTAGCGCTTCGTGACCAGAGGGCCAAGGACCCACATGGACCCCACCTGTAGCCAAGGTGCAATAGTTGGTCACTCGGTCATGGTATGACCGAGTGGCTGCCACCACTCTATGTGACCTGGCGCACCTGGATCTTTCTACCAGACCTCTCGAGGCTAGAGCCCCGCCTGGATTGGTTACCAGGGGATTTAGGCTAACAGGGGAGACGCATGCAGCCGAGTACAGGGACTCTGCTTGGGGCATGATCGGGAACTCTGGGCTCAATCCTGGAGGATTTCTCAGCAGGGGATCCTTTGTGGCTGTGAGCGAGGCTGACTTGCGACTTTGATTACTAAGAGTAGTATGAGGCGAACATGTACTGTCTATAGTTTAGATTGCTCAGGGCGAAGGGACGCGTTAGCATGGGGTTGCAACCTTCCTACTGCCATTCTGTGCCAAGACTCGCTAATCCCTCTACTGCACGCACACGCGGCCCCGCAGCACGCACTCACAGGCGGGCTTTGCACGGGGAGAGGCCATTAGCTTACCCAAACTTCCTTATGCTTTGCCACCCCGGGAGAAAGGCTTAGCAAGCCATGAGTGAAATGATGGTGAAAGATTGAATAATGATGAAGTTAGTTAATAGTTAATAATTAGGCCCTTAGGCGAATAATCAGGCAATTAGGCGGCTTCACTATTGAGTAAAATACAGCAAAAGTTACGGTATCACAATTGGCTCAGCTCTCTAATCAGACAATGGAAAATAGGCAAACCCCGGATAAGCAAAGGCAATGAGAGCACAAATTAGTAACAGGAACTTACCAGCAGCTGCACAGAGAGAGAGAGAGAGGCGGAGTGACCGAGGGTGGCTGTAGGCTGCAGTCAGGCAGACAGTGAAGCGGCGATGCGCTGGAGCGACGAGGCGCTGATGTAGATCAGGCGATGCTGATGATGCTGGGCGGTATCAGACCGCTGGCCGATAGGCGAGCTCACTTGGGGAGCTAAGGATAACTTGGCGGTAACAGACCGCGGACCGGCAGGGATTCGTCTTATAGACGAATGGGTCAGAACTCAGTCTGACGGCAAGCCCAAAGAGGCGAAAAGTTGAAGCGTAGAACGCGACAGTTGACAGGTTCTCATGCCGAAATCGCTTCCTTTTATAGACCTCACAGCCGCCTCCTCAAGGTCGTTACCATGGCTCCCTCTCTCTGATTGGCTGCCGGCAGAATGACGTCAGAATGAGTCATGATGAGAAGCATGAGACCGGCATAGCAACATGAGAAATCGGGAAATTGCGCAATCCGGAGGTGGGGTGGGGGGATAATTGGCGCAGCGGGTGGTCGCGAAAGTGTTGCGCAAGCAAACATTGAGAACAATAGGGCTGGTGTCGAGAACAAAGGAATTGGAAATCGGGGATAATTGGGGAAAACTGAGAACAATGGAAAAGTAAACATTGGAGAAAAGGTGATAATTAGGTGCGAAAACGAGAACAAAAGAAAGAGAAAATCGGAGAAAATGTGATAATTGGTGGGGGTCGAGAGAACAAAAGAATCAAAAACGAGAACAATAGAAGCGGAGGTGGGGTGGGTGTCGCATGAGAAATTTGGGGAGGAGAACAATGGCATGAGAAAAGGTTGCGCAAGAGAGGGGGATGAGTCATCGATGAGTCATCGGGGGGAAGAAGGGGTCACACGACTTGCGTCACCGTTTGGGAGTTTGGGAGGGGATGGGGAGACGGTGAGCACACAAAATACAGTAAGTAGACACAGAGAAGGAGGGGACAGCGCAGGAAAAGAGTGCAGAGAGAGACAAAAAGAGGGGGGGGGAAAGGGAAAGTACAGGAAGAATAGGGCGGAAAACAGAAGAGGTAGGGTAGAGGGGGAGGTACAGAAAGGGGTAGGGGGCTCCGGAAAGGCAGGTGTGGCGGCAGGGGAGACGGGACCAAGGCAGCAGGAGGGGTGCAGCAGAGCGGGAGTCTCCAGGCCCGGTCGGAGACCTGGCCGAGTCTCGACAGCTCTGTGCAGAGGGTGCACGGGATAGGAGGCACTTTCGAAAAAGTTCCCATGCCCTATCCCGCGACCAGAGCGTGGTTACATCAGAATGCCAAATCGCGCAAACATTGAGCGCATTCGAGGAATCAGCGCCTCCGCTGTAGTCGTCTGCAAACCATCTGCATCCAGACCTCTGGAAATCTGGAGTACCGATCTATGCAGACCAGCAGCATAGTGTTGCATATTGGAGTTCTGTGATTGAAAGCCAGGCGCCCTCTGGGATGGGCGTAGGCTGCAGTGGCATAGCTCGAATAGAGCCTAGCAGCGCCTGACAAACTCTTCCGCCTGAGATGCCATCCTGGGGGGGGGGCCGTAGCCCAGCGGTCTAGCGCAGGCTCTGGTGTGCCAGCGACCCAGGCTCGATTCCAAGTGCAGTCCCATTAATTTGGGGCTGAATTGGAATCTCGGCTTGGCTCTGCTCGTGCAATTAACGGCCTTGAGGGCCAACCCCCCCCCCCCGCCCAAGGCGCAGTGAAGTGTAATGCCTAACGATAAAATAAAGTTAGGGCCGCTGTACACTCCTGTGTGAGTGTGTGCCTACGTACGTATCCGCGCGCTTGTGTGCCTGCTCAGGGGATTCGGCGGAATGGGCAGTACTGCCTCTCGCCGGTTGTGTGCCTATGTCGCTTAAAGTGCACCAGGGTGCACACAACCCCCCTGCCTCTAATAAAAAAAGTAAAGAGATGCCATCCTGGGCCACCAAACCTTAGTGCTGAGCCGGTCGAGTGTCTTTCTCGCGCATTGGTGTCCCCTGTGCGCCAGCTCGAGCATGCGCTGCTGCAAAACCTCTGGGACGACGATATGTCTCTGCTGTAGAAGAATGCCATCTGATGCTGACAACTCCTCTCGCAACGCTTGCAGCGCCCTCATCTCAGAACTGGAGGTGTCCCACCGGCCGCCTTGCATCGCTGCTATCGCCGCGTGGATGACAAGATTGTCCTTCGAGTATGATCGAATGTCCTCTAGCTACAGCGCGTTCGGCACGGCCGCCAACAGCACGGCGTTGATGCAAGCCTCGTCTAACTCCTCGCCAATGTTCTTGCCTAGAGTTGGTAACGGCTTCCTGCTGAGCAGCACCTCGGCTGCATTTGAGGCGCCCGGCTGGTACTCGATGCGGAACGTCAGGTGCTGAATTCGCAACGCCATTCTCTCGATTCGGGGTGGCGGTCTAGATCCCATCGCGAGCATTGAGGTTAACGGCTTGTGGTCCGTGGTGACGACGAACTCGGGTGCTCCGACAAGATAGTGTTCAAATTTTAGGCAGCCGAACTTTACAGCCAGTGCTTCTTTCTCAGTCTGGGAATATCGCCGCTCGACATTCGAGAGGGTTCGGCTTGCATACGCCACGGGCCGCAGGCTTCCGTCGTTCTGCACCTGCGCCAGGATGGCGCCTAGCCCGATGGGTCCGGCGTCGACGATTAGCCTCGTGCGAAGTCGTCTGTCGAAGAAGGCGAGGACCGCTGGGGTCGCAATGCTGCTCTTCAATCGTTTGAACGCGCCTGCTTGCTCTGCACTCCAGTCCCATTCAACTCCTTTTCTCGTCAGGCGCCTCAGCGGCTCGGCTTCCTTTGCTAGCTGGCGTGTGAACACGGCCAGGAAATTGACCAGGCCCAAGAACGAGCGCAACTGACCGATTGTCTCGGGCTCCTTGAAGCTCTGGACCGCCGCAATCTTGCTCTCGGTTGCTTGGACACCTTCTGCTGTCAGCCGCATGCCCATAAATTCGATGCTGCTGCGAGCTAACTTGCATTTTTGTGGATTCAGGGAAATACTGTTTTCTGTTGGGCAGACCGGCTAGGACCCGACTCATGACAGTCCCATGGATGGCAGGGTGAGCCGACGGAGTCCACGCGGCGTCGAGACGTTAGTAGATTGCGGCAGTTCTCGGCAACTGGAACCTGATAAAAGGCTTTGGCAACGTCAACCTCTGAGAAGAACTTACTACCGGACATGTTTCCCGTAACCTCCTCAAACGTTGGGATCTGATGTCGCTCTCGGATTACGTAGCGGTTGACGTCCCGAAGGTCTTGGGTGATGCGAACTTCTCCTGGCTCTTTCTTTGGCACGATGACCATGCGGGCTACCCACGGGGCTGGACCTTCTACCGGTTCGATGATGCCTAGCTCTTCCAGCGCCTGCAGCTCCTTGTCAACAGCGTCTGCAAAGTGAATTGGCACCTTCGATGGCGCGTGACAGACTGGACGGGCTCCGTGAGCCATGTGGACGGTAGCTGGTGCGCCGGTGTAGCAGCCGACTCCCTCGAGCACTGCCGCACGTCGATGCGGAATTCTGCTGATGGTCGCGGTACTCGTATCGGACTCAGTTGCACCGCTGACTCGCATACCCACCAGGAGCTGCTCGATTGTCTTTGTTGCCGCTGAAATCTGCAGCACCGGTTGATGCAGTGTCGATGGCGGTCCAACTCAAAGAATCTGCATCTGCGTTAACGTCTGCCTGCCGATGATGGCGACACTGCGGTCTTCTACTACATGGAAAACAGCGATCGATTGCTGCCCCAAAAATCTCTGACGCTGATTTCAACCTTGCTCAGCAGCTTCATTGGTCGGTCGCTTCCATACGCGAACAGCTTTTCCGTTGAGGGCCGCAGCTCCGGTCGGTCTCGCAGACTTTCGAGCGTTTTCTCGTTCATGACGTTGCGTGAGGCGCCGCTGTCGATGAGCACGCTAGTTTTGGTGCCGTTGATCTCCGCCTCCACGCTAGCCGACTGCACGGGCCGACCCAGCTCGAAGATTTCGCGGTCCTGGGAGTCGTTAGGCTGGCGGCAGTCTGACTCGCCACTGTTCTCGAGAAGAGCTACCGCCGCTGAGTTCGATGGCTCACGCTGAGACCGACAAGCTCGTGCGAAGTGTCCGGGCTTACCGCAGCGTCTACAAGTCTTGCCACGGGCTGCTTCGCAGTTGGCGTGCCCAGACCTGCCGCACCGGTTGCAGCTTGATCTATCAGGCCTGTTTTTTCCCATGTTTTGCCTGCGGATTGCCGCCAGGTGTTGGTGCTGCGATTCTTTCAGCGCCTCCGCTTCCATAGCACTCTGCTGCTTCCTTTGCTCTCGCCCTTTTTAGGACTTCGTCAAGCGAGATGTACTTAGTTTGCAGCAGGTCTCGTTGCCGCCTCTCAGATGAACAGTAGGCGACTATCTTGTCGCGAATGAGAGAGTCTCGCAGCTGTCAAAAGTTGCAGGCGTCGGCTGCCTTGCGCAGCCGCTGGTGCCACTGGTCCACTGACTCTTCTGCCTGCTGTCGACAGGTCTCAAATTTGAAGCGGAGGAAGACAATTTGTTCTTTCCGTCCCAGTGTTGTCCTTCACGAGATCCTTGTAACCCTCACCTGCCGCGATCTGGTTCTCTTCAACTACATTCTGCAGTTCTTCTCCGGCCGCATAAAGAAGCAGCTGCTGCGCCCTTTTCTCGTCAGTCAGAGATTCCGGCCGCTGCGATGTAGGTCTCCTGCGAGCCCAAGCCGCTGTGTGAGTGTCGCCGTCTGTTGCAAACGGGCCGGGTGGCGCTAGTGAAATTTGCTGTGTCATGGCTGCTTATCAGTTCGCGGCTTGCGACGCCATTGTAGTGAGTAAACTCGGACGGTTAGCGCGAGGTGGAAAATAATACGACTCTCACAAGAGCCCGCAACCAGTGAATATATATTTGGGGTGCAGCACCCCTCCGATTCATATTGATTGGGCGTGGCCCGATGTACATAAGTAAAGTACACATGCGACCCTGACTCACATACGGTAGCTGTCTCATGTATAGAATTAATCTCCAAATCGAGGTAATACACGAATTTATTACTAATTGTAATCGCCGTTTAAATCGGGTCATTTGACGCTAGTTAAAACTTCTACTCCAATTTTAAATTTCTTTAATTTTAGGAGTTGCATGAGATTTGAGACACGAGGTTTCAAAAATCCTCAAATTTCAAATGAAGTTCAAGCAAAGACTTTCAAAGCCCTGTTTACGAGTATACGAGCGTAACAATAACAGAAAATGGATATTCAAATGCAAAAACTGGCTTTACTACTGAAGAATATTAAGTAGTACGAGCTCCTCAAATCAGTCTTAGTAAAATTTATTTAGTATGCATTAAAAACATTTTTCGGTTACATTTTAGTGCAATTATACCTTTTTCAGAACAGACACTTCAGGACAGACACTTCAGGACAGAAACTTCAGGACACGCACTTCATTACAGACACTTCAGTACAGATACTTCAGGACAGACAATTCAGGACAGACACTTCAGGACAGACACTTTATTACAGACACTTCAGGACAGACACTTCAGGGCAGAAACTTCAAGACACGCACTTCATTACAGACAATTCAGGACAGACACTTCAG
Source organism: Macrostomum lignano (assembly GCA_002269645.1). Lineage (NCBI taxonomy): Eukaryota > Metazoa > Platyhelminthes > Macrostomidae > Macrostomum > Macrostomum lignano. Next base: position 17,166 of record NIVC01002209.1, on the reverse strand, counting down.
GACAGATACTTCAGGACAGACACTTCAGGACAGACACTTCTGGACAGGCAATTCAGGACAGATACTTCAGGACAAAAACTTCAGGACAGACACTTCAGGACAGACACTTGAGGACAGATACTTCAGGACAGACACTTCAGGGCAGAAACTTCAGGACAGACACTTCAGGACAGATACTTCAGGACAGATACTTCAGGACAGACACTTCAGGACAGACACTTCTGGAATGCAATTCAGGACAGATACTTCAGGACAAAAACTTCAGGACAGACAGTTCAGGACAGACACTTCAGGACAGATACTTCAGGACAGACACTTCAGGACAGATACTTCAGGACAGACACTTCAGGACATACACTTCAGGACAGACACTTTATTACAGACAATTCAGGACAGACACTTCAGGACAGACACTTCAGGACAGAGACTTTATTACAGACAATTCAGGACAGACACTTCAGGACAGACACTTCAGGACAGAGACTTTATTACAGACAATTCAGGACATACACTTCAGGGCAGACACTTCAGGGCAGAAACTTCAGGACACGCACTTCATTACAGACAATTCAGGACAGACACTTCAATCCAGACACTCCAGGACAGATACTTCAGGACAGATACTTCAGGACAGATACTTCAGGACAGACACTTCAGGACAGACACTTCAGGACAGACACTTCACGACAGAGACTTCAGGACAGAGACTTTATTACAGACAATTCAGGACAGACAATTCAGGATATACACTTCAGGACAGACACTTTATTACAGACAATTCAGGACAGACAATTCAGGACAGACACTTCAGGACATACACTTCAGGACAGACACTTTATTACAGACAATTCAGGACAGACACTTCAGGACAGACTCTTCAGGACAGACACTTTATTACAGACAATTCAGGACAGACACTTCAGTACAGACACTTCAGGACAGACACTTCAGGGCAGAAACTTCAGGACACGCACTTCATTACAGACAATTCAGGACAGACAGTTCAGGACAGATACTTTAGGACAGAAACTTCAGGACAGACAGTTCAGGACAGATACTTCAGGACAGACAGTTCAGGACAGATACTTCAGGACAGAAACTTCAGAACAGACAGTTCAGGACAGATACTTCAGGACACGCACTTCATTACAGACACTGCAGGACAGATACTTCTGGACAGATACTGCAGGACAGATACTGCAGGACGGACACTTCAGGACAGATACTTCAGGACATATACTTCAGGACAGATACTTCAGGACAGACACTTCAGGACAGACACTTCAGTACAGACACTCCAGGATAGACTCTTCATGAGAGACATCAGCAGCTTCAGCAGCAGCTTCAGGACCAGAGTAATCCATCCTATCCCCATCATGCCTATAATATTCACTTCAGGACTTCAGTATCAAGCGGACCGCCTGAAAACTTTTCCTGGAAATTTTCTTTGAACGAAGTCTGTAAGGGTGGCCTCCAAAAAACAGCAGCTGTTTTGCATACACAGCACCAGCGGGGTTCCCCATCTGGACTTCAAATCTGCTTCCAGAAAAAGACGATTTTTCCCACGAACACGGGCCTCAATTTTCCCCTTGTAGAGTTTCCCAGAAACATGGCTTGTTCTCTTTCTCTCTCTTTCATTTTAACTGAAAGAAAAACGTGTTACCGAAGTTTTCTCTTTTCTCTTGTACCGGACGCGCGGGTGTTCCTTGATTTCAAAGCCAACTGACTTCCTAACCCGTGGGGCTTCTGGCATATAAAGAATTCTTATATAGAGGATTTTAGTCCCCTCACCGTTGCCGCGGGGCAGCTGATGGACCGCTAGAAGAAGTAAATTTTCGTCACACGTGTCCGCCACAACACCCTGCTGGGACCCAACAAAATGTCGTCCCTCCCCCTGACTCTCTGACCCGCCCAACCCACCAACCCCCCGCGGCGAAGTCTGAATCTGAGAAAACTCTCTCACCCCTCACCCTACCTCTGAAGCCGTGTTTATAAGCCTTGGCAACAGCCCCAGGATTAGAGGGAAATTTCAGCCAACCAGAATCTGGCAAAATCTTCATTTATAAAAGATCCACCCAAAGAAGGATTCAAGCAAAAGAGAAGCGAGTGACTGTTTTGTGAAAAATAATCCGCGAAATGCATTTATCAATAATTTGGCTTGTCTGTCAGCTCATACTGTCGGCTACGACCGTGCTCATAGTGGCGTCCTCTGCTGCATTGCCATCGCCCATGACGCATCGGTTAAGCCGGGTGCCCGCGGCAACCTACGATGTTGGGGATACAGCACGACTCACGTGTCAGCTGGGACGTGAGTTCCTGTTGATTGGCTTGAGACAGCAGTGTCACCTGTGTGTTAGACAGCAGTGTCACCTGTGTGTTAGACAGCAGTGTCACCTGTGTGTTAGACAGCAGTGTCACCTGTGTGTTAGACAGCAGTGTCACCTGTGTGTTAGACAGCAGTGTCACCTGTGTGTTAGACAGCAGTGTCACCTGTGTGTTAGACAGCAGTGTCACCTGTGTGTTAGACAGCAGTGTCACCTGTGTGTTAGACAGCAGTGTCACCTGTTAGGCATGAGAAATCAGCTGTAAGTCGTGAGAAATCCCAATCCCTGTTAGAGTGAGAAGTCACTTGTTAGACATGAGAAATCACCTGTTAGACATGAGAAATCACCTGTTAGACATGAGAAATCATCTGTTAGACATGAGAAATCACCTGTTAGACATGATAAATCATCTGTTAGACATGAGAAATAACCTGTTAGACATGAGAAATCACCTGTTAGACATGAGAAATCATCTGTTAGACATGAGAAATAACCTGTTAGACATGAGAAATCACCTGTTAGACATGAGAAATCACCTGTTAGACATGAGAAATCACCTGTTAGACATGAGAAATCACCTGTTAGACATGAGAACTCACATGTTAGATATGAGAAATCACCTGTTAGACAAGAGAACTCGCTGCCATCTCTTGCAGACTCGGTCCCTCGACCCCGAGTGACCTGGCAACTTCAAGATCCCGCCACCGAGGCTCTCCGCCCGCTACCGGACAAAAGTCGGACAGAATCGGCTCAAACTGTGCTTGTTCTGCCGCGACTAGCGGTTGCAGACTCCGGTCTCTACAGCTGCACTGCCACAAATGTGCTTGGCAGCATTGTGGCTTCCGTTAGAGTTGTTGTCAAAGGTTAGTGAGATTATTGGGTCACTCTCCCTAATCATTGGGTTACACTCCCTAAACATTGGGTCACTCTCCCCCACCATATTGGGTCACTCTCCCCGACCATATTGGGTCACTCTCTCCCACCATATTTGGTCACGCTCCCCACCATATTGGGTCACTCTCTCCCACCATATTGGGTCACTCTCCCCCATCATTCGCTCACCTTCCAGAGCGCGCGGAGCTGCCGAGGCGCATCATCAGGCTGACCGCGGCGGCGCCAGCTGGCCTTGGCGCCACTCTGGATTGCGCGCCACCGCATGGCGCCGCCGCTCCTCTGGCTGTGGCAGTGTGGAGTCACGAAAGCGGAGAGCTGCCGCAGTGAGTGGCTGTGGGACAGACAGCCTTGACCTGGATTTGTTGGAATAGTTCTTGATGGTCATTGGTTTCTGCCTGTTCTGATATCTGTCTCCCTGACATCTGTCTCCCTGACATCTGTCTCCCTGACATCTCTCAACCTGACATCTCTCAACCTGACATCTCTCAACCTGACATCTCTCAACCTGACATCTCTCTCCCTGACATCTCTCAACCTGACATCTCATAACCTGACATCTCTCAACCTGACATCTATCAACCTGACATCTCTCTCCCTGACATCTCTCAACCTGACATCTCATAACCTGACATCTCTCAACCTGACATCTCTCAACCTGACATCTCATAACCTGACATCTCTCACCTCTCTACCCTCGCCACAACTCGCAGAGATCGTCACATCTTGTTGGCCAACAACTCCCTCAAACTGCTCCGGCTTCGCAGCTCGGACTCCGGTGCCTACCTGTGCGAGGCAGCTCTGCACAGCGGAGAGAGAATCACCCTGCTGTACGACCTGCAGGTGCGCGGCCTGCGGACCTCGGGGTGGCAAGGGATTCTCAGAATTCTATTTAGAGTGGATTCTAAATGGAATTTCTAAATGTCTTCGAACTTCATGTTCTTAGAAATTCGATTTTCAATAGGCGATTTCTTAGAAATCCGATCTCAATAGCGTGTTGCCCAGAAATCCGATCTCAATAGAGCGATTTCCTAGAAATACGATTTGAATACGTTGATTTCCTAGAAAACCAATCTTAATAAAAGTGATTTCTTAGAAACCTTGTTCTTAATAGAGCGATTTCTTTGATACCCGATTATCAATTGGGCGATTTCATAGAAATCCTATCTTAATATTGAGATTTCCTAGAAATCTGATCTCAATAGGGTGAATTCATAGAAACCTGATTCTTAAAAAGTCGATTTCTTAGAAAATAGATTCTGACTCGGACGATTTTTGTAGAAATATGATTTTCAGTAGGGCGGCTTTCTAGGAAATTCAATTCTCCCGAATGGTGATTTATTAGAAAATGGATTTTTAATAGGAGTTTTATTTTAAAATTCGATTCTAAGTAGTAGGAGTGATTTCTTAGAAATCCTATTCTATCTAAACAGATTTTCTCTGAAAAAGCGCGCCGCACGTGACAGTGACTCATGCGGTCAAACAAACAAATTTAACAAATTTATTTTTTTAATTTTTAAAAGCCATTTTATATCCGACTGAGGCGCTGAAGAACAGTATAAAAATAAATTGCTAGTCCAGTGTGAAGCTGTCTGTCTGGATCCCGTGGTTTCCAGGGGGTTGGGGGTTGGGGATGCTTGACGTTGGGCTTGTCACGAACATGGCCTCCTTTCCCTGCTTTTCCGTCACGGAAATGCTGATGCAGCGCTTGAAAGGTTTTCCCAAGAATAAAATCGCAAGTTTTACTCTTTTCCTCTTTTTTGGAACTGCTTTGGCAAAGCAGCCATGACATTGGGATCATAAACATTAGGCTAACAACTGGCTTTAGGGGAATTGATCCCTTTCAACTCTGGTTCCTCCCTTAGCAGCTCCCATTTCATCCCCAATCTATCTCCATCCGCCTGCCTCGCCTTTTTCCCTTTATCTTCGCGCGTGTTGCAACCATTTCCCGCGTTCCCTTGCGCATGCAGTAGCCATCAGTTGAACCACACAAAAGGGCATCAGAGTTCCGCGGTCTGTTTAGTTTGCCTGTGGGTGGTTTCTGACTGGCACAGATTAAACTGCGCTGGTAGCATTTCCTTCAGTACAGTATTCTGTTTCATGGCGGTCTCTCTGACTAACTTTTATTAATGCAACACAGATACTGATCCTGTAGATTAGTATTATAGTAGAGTAGTTTCTTCAATCAATTTAGCCTAAACTTGTATCCGCCAGTAGCCCTAACTGTATATAGTTTATACAGTTATACTGATCTATCTGGTAATCCTATTAATGCATAAATTAAATAATCAATATAGAGATTCACTAATCTAGTGGTTTTACTCATCTATGTAGTAGCCTCACTAATCCTTGAAGTAGCCTCATTAATCCATTAGCATCACTAATCCAGTAGCCTCACTAATCCAGTAGCCTCACTAATCGAGTAGCATCACTAATCCAGTAGCCTCACTCATCCAGTAGCCTCACTAATCCAGTAGCATCACTAATCCATTAGCATCACTAATCCAATAGTCTCACTAATCCAGTAGCATCACTAATCCATTAGCATCACTAATCCATTAGCATCACTAATCCATTAGCATCACTAATCCATTAGCATCACTAATCCAGTAGCATAACTAATCCATTAGCCTCACTAATCCAGTAGCCTCACTAATTCATTAGCCTCTCTAATCCAGTAGCCTCACTAATTCATTAGCCTCTCTAATCCAATAGCCGCAATAATCCAGTAGCATCACTAATCCATTAGCATCACTAATCCAGTAGCCTCACTAATCCAGTAGCCTCACTAATCGAGTAGCATCACTAATCCAGTAGCCTCACTCATCCAGTAGCCTCACTAATCCAGTAGCCTCACTAATCCAGTAGCATCACTTATCCAGTAGCCTCACTAATCCAGTAGCGTCCCTAATCCAGTAGCATCACTAATCCATTAGCATCACTAATCCATTAGCATCACTAATCCATTAGCATCACTAATCCATTAGCATCACTAATCCAGTAGCATAACTAATCCATTAGCCTCACTAATCCAGTAGCCTCACTAATAAAGTAGCATCACTAATCCAGTAGCCTCACTAATCCAGTAGCCTCACTAATCCAGTAGCCTCACTAATCCAGTATCCTCACTAATCCATTAGCATCACTAATCCAGTAGCCTCACTAATCAAGTAGCATCACTAATCCAGTAGCCTCACTAATCCAGTAGCCTCACTAATCCAGTAGCCTCACTAATCCAGTAGCCTCACTAATCCAGTAGCCTCACTAATCCAGTAGCCTCACTAATCCAATAGTCTCACTAATCCAATAGCCTCACTAATCCAGTGTTAATCTAATATAAACTCAATTTCACAACGCTTTCCAGGTGCAGCGGTTGATCCCATCATTTCATAATCAGCCGCCATCTCGCCAGCCGAACCAGCGGGCCCAGCCTCCGCAAGCCTACATCCGCCTGCGCCATATCAGCCTGCCGTATTTTAAGCACGATATTGAGATTGCGTTTCGAGCCAGATCGGGACTGGGTGAGTTTGTGCTTGACAGCTTTTTGCTAAGTGACCATTTAAGCATCACAGTGACCATTTAAGCATCACAGTGACCATTTAAGCATCACAGTGACCATTTAAGCATCACAGTGACCATTTAAGCATCACAGTGACCATTTAAGCATCACAGTGACCATTTAAGAAGCACAGTGACCATTTAAGCATCATAGTGACCAATTAAGCAGCACAGTGACCATTTAAGCAGCACAGTGACCATTTAAGAAGCACAGTGACCATTTAAGCACTACAGTGACCATTTAAGCACTACAGTGACCATTTAGGCATCTCAGTGACCGTTAAAGCATCACAGTGACCATTTAGGTAGCGCAGAAAGTTGCTATGCTATAAAATGGGAAAGTACATACACTGACAGACAGGTTCTGTGAGGGGTACGATTGCACTGGGACTGCATAATCAATCCACATCCCATGTCATGCCATAAAGCAATTTCAAGTTTTAGTTTACAGTAAGATTCGCCTCGCTGCCAGCCGCACAAAAGATATGGGTTGGTATTCGATTTCATCAGTGGGGGGTGGGGAACGGTTTAAAATGCTGTTGCAGCATTGTATTGTAAGGGAAAACACACTTGTCAAAGCCTGCCCCTGCAGGATAGCTTTCAGTTGCCAAGGCCCCCATGGGCGCCTCTGTCTTCATCACTGCCACGAGGGGTGAGGAAGGCAGGAAGGAAGAAGAGAGAGAGAGAGTGCAGTGGAAGGTTAAAATGGATGATATAAGTCTTACTGACTCGATGTACTGATACCTATTCCATGTGTGTTTGTGTGTGTGCCATATCATAATTCTATTCATGGCTGTAAAATTGCGATTCGTATAGAGGTAGGTATTCCAATTCCGGGATCTCGGGATTTTAATCCCGTGAGTTCGAAGCATGGGGATTTCCTGGCTTTCATGCGGGGTTTGTTTCAGGGTTATATCCATTCTTTTAATTGCGGTCCAAACGACGAAAGTATTTTTGCATGCATTGAAAATAATTTAATAATTTTTTGAGTAAGATGAAATACGTTTTTGTACTGTAACTTTAAAGTAAAATAAAGATTGTGATAGCTGCCCACTCCCCTCAATCGGCTGACAAAGCATGTGTGGCCCTATTAGAAATTTAAATTACACAGTGGTATAGTTGGTGCACCGGCAACGTTCACTGGAGGTTGCATCTTCAGAAAATAGCCCTATAACCAAGCGGATTTGAGTATTGATTCATAACTTATATTTATGATACTTCAACAGGATTGCTGCAATTAAAGCACTGAAGTTTATTCAGGACTGTTATGCCGGTTTTCGGTGAATTTTAGACATACAGACGACTCATTTTTAGTATATAGGACCAGCCATCTTAGCTCCCTATTGGGGAGGCAACGAAGAAGTAAACAACTTTGTTTGAAAAAAATCTAAGTAATTTCTCATAATTTCTGACAGATCCACTACTGACAGATCCCCTACTGACTGATCCCCTACTGACAGATCCCCTACTGACAGATCCCCTACTGACAGATCCCCTACTGACTGATCCCCTACTGACAGATCCCCTACTGACAGATCCCCTACTGACAGATCCCCTACTGACAGATCCCCTACTGACAGATCCCCTACTGACAGATCCCCTACTGACTGATCCCCTACTGACAGATCCCCTACTGGCAGATCCCCTACTGACAGATCCTTACTGACAGATCCCCTACTGACAGATCCCCTACTGAGCAGTGCAATTTCACTCCCGCCTTCCCCGCTCCAGGCCTCATCCTGTACAGCGGCACGGCCGCACCCGGTAAGGACTTCCTGAGCCTCAGCCTGGTGGACTGGTACCTGATGTACCGGTTCAACCTGGGCTCCGGCTCCGTGCTGCTGCGTAGTCGCCAGCGGTTGCGGCCGGGCGTCTGGACGGTGGCCGGCCTGTCCCGGTCCGGCCGCACGGGCCGCCTGACCGTCTCTGTGGCGGAGCCGTCTGCTGAAGGCGCCAACGACAGCCGGGCGGTGGAGAAGTCCACTCCGGGTGATCGCCAGGGCCTCGGCTTGCCGCCGGTTTTCTACCTGGGCTGCGCACCGCCCGAGCTGCTCGACCGGCTGCCCGCCCAGCTGGGAGCGGCCGGCACCGCCTGCCTGAACGGCGACATCAGCCGGCTGGCGGTCTCCGGCCGGCCCATTCTTGTCGGGGACAATGCCGCTGCCGACCCGAGGGAGTCGGCGGCCCAGTGCGGCAGGCCGACGTCTGCGGACCCGGAACCGGAAGTGGAACCGAAAGTGCAACCGGAAGTGCAACCGAAAACGGACCATGCGAGAACGGCGGCTCTTGCCGACCAGATCACGAACCGACCGGATTTCGGTGCCTGTGTCCTGGCGACTTCGCTGGTCAGTTGTTTTGGCTTGAGGTATCTCCAATGGAGTCTTTGTTGGCCTCCAGGGATTCCCACGCCTACCAAATCGATTTGCAGGTCGGCGCTGCGAGAGACGGCGCGAGCGGTGCGCGCCCACCTCCTGCGGCAGCCATGGACGCTGCCGGGAGGTCGCCGACGGAATTCGCTGCGACTGCGGACTGGGGCTGAGCGGAGATCGCTGCGAGTCGGGTGAGCTGGGGTGGAGACTGGGGGACTTGAGGCTGCAATACAATGTCCAAATGATTGAGCACACTTATTCAATGCTCATTATTAATTCTCAATTTAGTTCGCAATTCATACTACATCCGCATCCTTATCCGCATCCACATCCGCATCCGCATCCGCATCTGCATCCACATCCACATCCGCATCCGCATCCACATCCGCATCCGCATCCGCATCCGCATCCGCATCCGCATCCGCATCCACATCCACATCCGCATCCACATTGACATCCGCATCCACATCCGCATCCACATTGACATCCGCATCCGCATCCACTTCCGCATCCACATCCGCATCCACATTGACATCCGCATCCGCATCCGCAAATCCAGCGCTCTCACTCCGCAAACGATCATTTCAAGGCCAGCCCATCCAGGTGCCCTACTTTCCCGGAAGTGGTCCAGCCTCCTCTTCCTACCTGGCCGTGGCCAGCCGTCCTGAGCAGTCGGGCAGCCTGGTGGCTCTGTCTGTGCGACCCGACGAGAACGGCAGCTCCGGCTTGCTGCTTTTCTCCGGCGACCTCGTAGGCAGCGGCGGCGACTTCCAGAGCCTGACGCTGCGGGACGGGCTGCTGCAGGTAAGAATCGGTGGCGGATAGCTCAGCGCCAGTGCTCAGCGGGATGAGCGCTTGCATGCTCAGAAGTCAGCGGCATGAGCATGACTGCGCGCCTAACCGAAATAATTACAGCTGAATCCCGATGAAAGCAGTCAAATCCTCTTCACCCTATGCTCAACAGGCCCGGGTGCGAATCGCGGGCCGCCTCGTGCAGCTCCGAACCGAGCAGGCCGTGCCGGGCGGCGGCTGGACCCACCTGGAGTTCCGCCGGAGCCTCACGGGCCTCAGTCTGAGACTCAACCAATCACAGCCCGTCACGCTCAGCCTGACAGCCAATCACAGCCGAGCGCTGATTGCCGGTCACATGTACCTGGCAGGCGTCAGCAGTGACGTCATCGCGGCGGCTGGTGACGTCATCGACGCAGCGAGCGGCTTCCGGGGCTGCCTGCGCGACCTCGAGCTGATGGCGAGGAGAGTCGAGCTCGCCGAAGCCGCCGTGGAGCACCGGGGGGTGGCGGATTGTGGCCAGATGCTCGGCTGCAGCTCCGGGCTGTGCAATTCCGGCTGCGGCGACCTCGGCAGCGGCCCCGTCTGCGAGTGCCGCCCGGGCTGGTCGGGCCGCTTCTGCGAGCACCGGGCGACTCCGTGCGACCGGACCGTCTGCCTGAACGCCGGCAGGTGCCGGGGCCTGAGCAGTGAGCGGCACACCTGCCAGTGTAGGCTGGGCTTCTCGGGACTGCACTGCCAGATCGGTGAGAGACGAGCATAGCAACCGCCCAGATATGCATAGACACGAACCCATTAGGGAAGTCCCCCACTCGTGGGATCCGGGATGCTTGAACCCCAACGCCGAATTCGCCCACAGCCGCAGCGCTGCACCACTCGGCCCGTTTCCATGGCGACGGCTTCATCGAGCTGCCAGGCTCTTACCTACAGGGCCCGGAGTTCCACATCGAGTTCCGGCTCCGCTTGCAGAAGGTCTCCGTCACCAGCCTGGTGCTGTGGCACGGCCAGCCCGCCGACGAGCTGCCCGACGGTCAGGACTTCATCGCCGTCAGCGTCAGCAGCCGCGGTCTCCTGCGGCTGGACTGCGGCTTCACCGTCGGCTCCGCGCAGCTGCTGACGTCGCTCGAATCATCGCCGGAGTCGCCCAGAATCGACGATGGCTTGGGACGTCGGTTTCGACTGGTCGCTCGGCGTCGAAAGTCCGACATTCAGCTGCAGATGCTCGTCGAGGACACCACCGCGGCCTCTGCGACGCTGCCGCTGGAGGCGACGTCGCGACGTCGAGGCGGTGTCTTCGTCGGCGGCCTGCCGGACGGCGGCGCCCTGGCGGCTTCGAGGTCGGCGACTGCGGCTGGGCGACTCAGCGACTTCCGGGGCTGCCTGTGGAGTCTGCGGATGCAGAGCTCGGCGCCAGTGAACTTCTTGGCCGAGAGTCTGCGGGGACTGGGCGTTGAGCAGTGCAGCTGATGGAGAGCTGAGAGTCTGCGGGGACTGGGGAGTTGAGAAGTGCAGCTGATGGAGAGTTGAGAGTCTGCGGGGACTGGGCGTTGAGCAGTGCAGCTGATGGAGAGCTGAGAGTCTGCTCAAAGCTCAAGACTCAAAGCTCTCAGTCCCAGCCGCAGATTTGGTTCAGGAGTTCAGGGAACGACTTTATTAAATTGAGTTTTGCTGCTTACTGTACTTTTATACCACAACATTTTTGCTTAAATTTGCTGTAATTACATGTAAAAACCCAATTATCAATATTTTGCATCTGTTTATCATACGGTCAGTAATAGCTCGCACGGTGCCATCTGACCGCATGCTGAGCCCCTGACCTGAATTACACAACGGCATTCCTGGCGCAATTGTGAGCAAATTTGTTATAATCAGCCTCTGTGCGCATGCGGTGTCATTAAATATTGAAGTACATCGGCAAAATGCATCCGCTCTGTAAGATTCTCAAATGCCGGTCTCAACTGAGATTTGACTTCTGAGTCTCCAAATTCTCTGCTGCGAGGCTAAAAGGTTTTCATTTTAATATCATTTTATCATTAAAACAAACGTAAAACCATAAAAATCATAAAACCTTGGAGAGCAGCTTTAGTCCAAGTGCTCACACGAGAGTTCGATACCACGAATTGAGGCCCGTTTGTTGCTGCAAAACTTATCGAAAAATTATGTCTCAGCAAGAGCCTGAAAATCGGTTTTGGCTCCCCAGAGACCACCTGTGGAAATTTTGCCCAAATTTTGTGAGCGCCATTTTAGAAACGGTTTCAAGACGTCTTATAACCTGCATCTATGAGCGTAAAAACGTATTTAAGCATTATTAACGAATGAGAAATGAGCGAAAAATGTATGGTATCATCATACGGCACTTTCCTGACGCCTGACTGGGTGTGCATAACAGCTGGACTCATTGGACACATTGGACACACCTTATTTTTACAAAATTCGAAATTCAAAAACTTGTTGATACGATTTATTCAAAGATTGCCAAATAGGTATGTAAAATTGTAATAATAAAAAACATTTACACTTATTAATTAAGACAAAGTATTATTTAATGTTAAAATAAGGGGTGTCTAATGTGTCCAATACGTGTCCAGCTTTTATACACACCCACGCCTGACTGACTCCTTGGCGTATCACTGCACCATGATTTCAGAGTGATTTTCACCAAATTCTTTAATAACTTTTTATTTATTTCTGCAATCTGCTACAGATTGTGCCAAGCGTGGTTTTTTAACTCGAAATCCTCGGACTTGCTTGCAGGAGCTTGCAGGAGCAACTCTAAGAAGCAGCGTCTCTGCCAGCTGCAGGCGGCTTCATTTACCACAGCAGTTTCTGATTTTAGCATCTCGCTCCGACACATACTACTGACTACTGCAAAGCACTGGGCAGCTGCCCACGGATGAAGTTGAGAAGCGGGCAAAGCTGATTGGCTCTCAGCAGCAAAAGCCTTCAGCGCAGGGATTAAAATGGACAGGAGTTCGCTCTGAGTGCACTTGGAGAAATCCGAGTGAGCTCCGACACAAGGACGACTGAAGTATAGTTTATTCTTTTTGATATTCGTACTTTCTTAACTATTCTCTGCTTTGGCATCCGACATGGCGACTGCGGAGCCCGCAGACGAAGAGCTCATTGAGGCGATTGAAGCGGACGACTTGCAGTCGGTGGAGAACTTCATTTCCAGTGGGAGGAGTGTCGACAAGATTCTCGTTTGGAGAGGAACAGAGTGGACACCGCTGATGCGTGCATGCTACCTGAGCAGAATCGGCATTTTGGTGAGGCTGATTCGAGAGAGCATCGATGTCAACAAACAGAAAAGTGATGGATTATCGCCAATGTACCTTGGATGTCAACAAGGCAATCGTGAGGCTGTTGATTTACTAATTAAAGCACAAGCCGACGTCAATCTTCAACTCAACACAGGCGAATCACCTCTCTACATTGCATCACAGAATGGACACCATAAAGTAGTAGATCAACTCCTTAAAGCAGGAGCCGATATCAATCTTCAAGAGAAGGTCTATGGCTCGTCACCTCTCTACATTGCATCCCGGAATGGCCATTATGAGGTAGTAGATTTACTCCTCAAAGCACAAGCCGACGTCAATCTTCAAAAGGTCCATGACTGCTCACCTCTCTACACTGCATCATACAATGGCCACCATGAGGTAGTAGATCTGCTCCTCAAAGCACAAGCCGATGTAAATCTTCAAGCAGTAGATGGCTGCTCGCCTCTCTACAATGCATCATACAATGGCCACTACGAGGTAGTTGATCGACTCCTCGAAGCACGAGCGGACGTCAATCTTCAACGAAACACTGGCGAGTCACCCCTTTACATTGCATCACTGCAAAACCACAATGAGGTAGTAGATCGACTCCTCAAAGCACAAGCCGACGTCAATCTTCAAGCAGCCGATGGCTCGTCACCTCTCTACATTGCATCCCAGCAAGGCCACCATGAGGTAGTGGATATACTCCTAAAAGCACGAGCCGACGTCAATCTTCAAGAGAAGGTCAATGGATCGTCACCTCTCTACATTGCATCCCAGCAAGGCCACCATGAGGTAGTAGATAAACTCCTCAAAGCACGAGCCGACGTCAATCTTCAACGAAACACTGGCGAGTCACCTCTCTACATTGCTGCACAAAATGACCACCATGAAGTAGTTAAGTCGCTTCTCAAAGTTTCCGCTCTCACAGGCTCTCGAGAGTCACTTCAGTCCGCTCTCAACCGTGCCATCGAGTTCGGCAGTGAGCGATCTGCCCAAATTCTGCACCGTGCGCTGTCGGGCGATGAGCGACCGGATTTGACCCAACGGACTACAGACAGGTGAGCGCTCCTGAGCGAGATGCTTGTGATCGAGATATGAATTGCAGTCCTGCAGGTTTTGCAGGTGACACTTGCTTTATCTAAATGACGACCAAATAGGTTAATATAGTGTTGATGTATATCAATTAGGTGTCCATGCTAAGCAGTCAGATGTCTTTATCAACTATCTGACATTTTCGTAAAATCGCTATTTTGCATTGCAGATCTGTCAGTTGCTTTTTGATGCTTTGATGATGATGATGATGATGATAATGTGATATTTCATTAGGACAAAAACCTCGCTTTCCGAGCTTTGCTCCATTTCAAATAGTTTGCGGCTTATCTAGTGTTCTGGTTGAAATCTTGAAGTTAATCCTGTCATTTTATCTCAATTCCGTAGGCCATCTTAGCAGCGAGATTCAAGTAGCTCAGTGTCTCCTTCATGCTTTGGACTGGACTAAAACATAGCTTTGCTCAGTTTGACACTGTTTTATTGGCAGACTACAGTGGGTTTGAGCACAGCTGCGGTTCTCCAACTCAGTTTTCTATCTGAGCTGATGCGGGATCATCAATTGATCGAGAATGTCCCTCATAAACGTTTTGAGCAGCCTAGCTTGAACAGATTTTCATATCCTTCGTTTTATTTGATTCTTGTGATGGATTCGTAAGATGAATTCATGTAAGATGAATTCATTTAATCTCAGCCAATCACAGTGAAATACAGCAGCCCCAACTCCTCCCATCATCCAGAGCCGTTCCCAGCGACAATGACCTCAGCCAGCAGCTGCACTCAGCGCTGACTCGCTCGGGATTCGTGGACTCCAGAGCCGCCTTGCAGAGCGCTGCGGCTGATGTCCTGCAGGATGTTCTGAGGAGAAGACTGGATCCTGAAGACCTTTTCGCGGTGGGCAGTTTCTCAGAGGGCTGGGGCAACAGCCTGGTCACTCTGGACGGCAGAACTGGCATCGAGTCCGACATTGACGTGATTCATCTACTTGGAGAAAGTCAGATTCACCTAAAGAATCTGTGCGAATGCACAGGAGTGACGACTCAGACACTGCAGTACCACAACGGACACGTCTTGAGTCCCGGATACGGTGAGAGTCACTTTTTGACTGTTTGTCTGTCTGTCTGTCTGTCTGTCTGTTTGTCTCTCTGTCTGTTTGTCTGTCTGTCTGTCAGAAGCTAGGCTGAAAGCAGGGCGAGCAGCAGAGAGAATACAGGAGAAATAATAAAAATACTGGTCTCAAGTTGGAGTCTGGGTGGG
Source organism: Macrostomum lignano (assembly GCA_002269645.1). NCBI lineage: Eukaryota > Metazoa > Platyhelminthes > Macrostomidae > Macrostomum > Macrostomum lignano. The sequence goes on along the minus strand of NIVC01002209.1, from coordinate 1,665 downwards.
GCCTGATAAAGATTCAATAGCCAATTATTGATGGCCAAAATAGCTATACTAAATCTCTAAGGTTTGACCGGTATTTCATTTACATCCTAATTGTCGTGCCGTGAATTTGGCATAAAGAAACTCAAGGTTTATTTTAACTAGCAAGTAGCTTCTTTAATAATGACACGAGCAGGGGCTGGGAGAACACCGAAATAGAGTCACGTGATGACAATTAACTACTTAGAGGTTACTTAGAGGCTTAGGGGTATGGCCAGTCAGAGCGAAGGAGAGGAAAGAATGGTGTGCACGTACGATGCACGTACATAGCATAAGCTAGTTAGTCAGTGCCTAGAGCTCAGCGCTCTGGCACCACACTAATGTTTATGCGAACGATGCAGTTAATGCAAATAAATTTCCATGAACTAATGTGAAAGAAAAATTTGCATGGATGAAGATGCTGTATTGATGAACTGATGGTTCCTTATTGGTGTCGGGTGTTTTTCTTTAAAACTACTCTCCTTTAATACTCTTCTCTTCATCACCCGCGCATTTCAGCTTCCAGGCCAGCCCGTCGACACAGAGGCTCAATCCTGAGACCGGCTGTCGACGTGGTCAATGCCCGCCGCCTCTGCCGCTACCCGCCCATCGCGCCGCTGCTTGAGAACCGAGTCTTCGACTCAAGCATCCCACAATTCGTGCTGCAGTCGCTCCAGCATCTCCTCACCTCTGCCTCATCGCCCTGTCACGTGGTGCACGCAGCGCCTCCCGGAAAAGGAGGCCAGCAGCTCCGAGTGAGCACCAGCTTCCTGGAGAGGCGGTTGCTGCGGAGTCTCACCACTCTGCAGGGCCAGCTGTTCGTCACGCTCAAGTGGCTGCTGAAGAAGGCCGTCCGGCACAACGGCTTCAAGTCGTATCACGCAAAGACCATCGCGTTCCGAATGCTCGAGCAGACACCGGCTGAGCAGTGGAACGAGGCTCGAATCTCGTGAGTCTCACCAGACGCTCGCTGCAGATGCTTGAGAGCGACTGCAGATCAGGCAGACATGACGCCAGGATCATGGACCACTTCTTCCTTGGCGATGCCGCTGTGTACCTGAGAGGCGTGGACACCTCATCAGCTGAGAAGGCGACTCGAGCGTTGAATGAGGCAGCCGATGCAGTGAGAGAGGCGATCGATAGGCTGCCTGAGCTGCTGCTGGAGTTCGAGCACAGCCTGCGACCCGTCACCGACTCGGGTCTATTCCACTTCCACCCGTTCCTCATCCTGCCAGTCATAGAATACCAAGTTCCAGTGTCAGCAGCGAACGTATGCAAGTACCACGAGATTTACAGCATCGTGAGAGAGTCGCTTCTCGGAGTGTCAGACGGAGACCGAAGCCCAGAGTCCCGACAGCGTCTCTCGGAGCTGATCGGCAAGCTGCCAGACTGCGCCTTCTCAACGCGAGAGTCTCTCAGAGCGCTGATCTGCCTGAAGTTCGGCGACCGAGAGGCTGCAGTGAAAGTCGTGAGCGACTGCAGGCCGTTCAGCGCGAGCAGAGGCATCGACTGGCCCGCTGAGAGGTCGGCGAGTGAGGCGACTGCGGACTTGGTGTGGCGGCACCTGAAGAGCCGAGACTCCGCGTGGAAGTTCTGCTTTCACATCGACAAGCGGCCGGAGCTGCCAATAGGAAATCGGATTGTCGCAGA
>NIVC01002208.1:52500-81891 GCA_002269645.1 Macrostomum lignano | reverse complement strand
GAGGACGCTTCTGCCGACACGGCCGTTGGTCGCCGAGGACGCCAAGACGTTTTGTGCAGGCAACTGCGGACAAAATCGTTGAGCTGCGGACCGAGAATCTTCAGCTGCAGGAGCGACTGCTGGCGGCTGAGCGTCAGCTGAAGGCAGCTGGCGATCCTGAAGGAGCTGAAGGGCAGCAGGCTAAGAAGGCAGGGAAAGAGGAGGGAGCCAAGCCGCGCAGGCAGGCAGCTATTCCTGAGACAAGTCCTGAAGTTCCATTGCTGTACCAAATCAGGTAGGCATTGTGATTGCGCTCTCGTTGATGGGTTCAGTTCTCAGACATCTCTGCAGTTTCATTCGATTGTTCTGCGACTGTGTTTGCTGATAATAGGAAATTGCACTGCATGCAGCATCCTACCAGTACCGTAGCTGGAATTTGAATTGGATTCCCGATCCAGATCGATCTCGTGTTGAACCTGGTTTGACTCTAAGACAAGCCATAGAAACAGACATTCGTCTTGTATGATACGACAAAAAATTGAAGTTGCTTGGGATTTTGTGTAATAAACTACTGGTCAAGCTAACAAGCCAATCGAGCGAACTCAAGGAGGGTTGCTGGCGACATCGACTCAAAACCAGCAGTTACGCAATTCTGTCTATTCAGCTGACTCTGAGCCAATACTGTACGCAGCACACACTCATGCACACGCTCATGCAGGGTGTACATCAGCCATTTGACTCTAATCGTCAGCATGTACACTGTCTGTGCCTTAGGGATTGACCCTCCATGAGTCGCAGGACAACCTGCCGGCCATTTTTATGCACAAGCTGAAACACTGAGCTCGTATGAATTCTCACACCTGTATACTACTGTAACATCTGCGATGTGAACAGCGTGACATCTGTCACGTCATAAATTCTGTCTTAGTTTTTGTCATCGGTATTGATAATTTCAATTGACAATTTACATATTTCAGCCACCAGCAACGCCCAGTAGCTGCAACCTCCGCCGAACTCGCGCTGCTTCAGGCATCCCGAGCACCGTCGCCGTCTCCATCGCCGTCGCGATCGCCTTCTCCGTCGCCTGCAGCCTCGCCGATGCCGATGCTTCTATCGAGTTCAACGCCAACGCTGGATGGCGAGCTGACAGTGACGGAGCGCCGAGTCCAGAAGCTGGAGGCCAGCGCCTTGCAATTGAAACGTCGGCTGGCTGGAGCCGACAAAGCGCGCTGGAGCCCCGCCAGCGCCATCGGCTGCAAAGCCGCCGCCGCCTCCGCCTCAGCGACAGCCGCAGCCGCAGCCATTGAGGCAGGACACGGAGGCTGCGCAGTTGAAGCAAAGCGCCGCTGCTCTGCGACAGCAACTGAGAAGGCCGCCGTCGCTGCCGCAGCAGGTCGTGAAGGTATCGACCCTGAGAAGTACTGGCCGGTAATGCGACAGCTGGCCGATCGGGCAGACCATCAGCTGCCCCCGGCTGGAAGACTCGTCGCCAGCCGACCGAGAGGAGCTGCGCCAACTCGCCGAGGCCGGCGCCAATCTGCGCGACTGTCTGGCGCGCATCGAGCGCGGCCTGCGCGCCGAGTTGACGACGGCGCGCGCCGCTGCAGCGGAGGCGGCCAATCGCGCCGCCAGCCGGAGCGCCGCCTTTCTAACGAGCTTCAGCGCGCCAGACGCCAGCTGGACGAAGCCGCCTCCGAGGCTGCCAGAGCCCGCGCCGACGAGGCCAAGCGAGAGGAGGCCGGTTCGGGACTGGCGCAGCTGCTGGCTATTGTGGGCGCCGAGAACCGCAACTTTCAGCGCCGCCTGGTGCAGCTGGCGGATTCTGTGCAGCGCGACTCTCTGGCTGGCCCTGATGCAGCCAGGCAGCTGCGCGAGCTGGCGAGCTGCGTGCGCACTGACTACCAGGTGAGGCCAAGTTGGACATTCGCCAGTTAGTCAGTCGGCAGGTGGACTTTCAGTCGCTGTCGCAAATCAAAGCCGCAAATCTGTTGTTCGGACGGGACCGTCATGCTGTACAACAGTGAGACCTGGACTCTGATGGACTCGTTCGAACAGCAAGTTGACGAGGGCTGAATTGGATTAATTCTTTTATGAATTCAATCACTGATCTCTTCATTCTTGAGGCTTACATTGACATGAGGTCAAACAAACTGCATTGATACAGTATGCAGTAGTAGTGTACAGTACTCAAGCGGGCTTCCATCGTCCCTTATTATCCATGATTTTAGGGTTGTAACCCAGTGGTTAGAGCGTCGGACTCACGACTGAAACGTCGGGGGTTCGAATCTTGACCCACTCGCGAACAGTTTGTGTCCTTGATCACGACACTTAACTCTGCATTGATTCAGTTCATCCAGCTGTAGAATGGGTGCCAGCATTAGCTGGGGTAATTGAGGCTGTGTGGCGACCCCCCCCCAGTTCTTGGACTGAACAGCCGTACGCAGCCTTCAGATGCGCCGCGCAAATAGCTGCGGCTGAGCTGTCGGTTGCACATCTGGCCATTGGGGTACGTTTTATTATTCTATTACTAATTATCCTACTGAACTAAGCAAGGTTGAGTGATTGTTTACATATATATCGTTAAAAAGTTTATCTCGCTGCTACTAACAGTAGTGTGAACACGGGCGACTACAGTAAAAGGATGCTACACTCGATTTCTTAGAAACCGTTAAGGAGCGCATATTGTTGTATCGCCAGTGCATATAGTAGGCTCTAGAGAATGCATAGCGCTGAATGAGGTTTGGCCATAGACAAATATATTCGGTCTAGAAAAATCCAATTTCTCGATTCCAGCTGCATGGTTTCTAAGAAAATTGAGTGCAGCCTTCATCTTACTTCAGTGAACGTTGAATTTATTACCAAGGAACTATCATCATCATCGCAGATCCCCAGTGCCGCCTCAGCTGCCGACGCTCACGCTGACGCATCACGCAGTCGCGAGTTGCACCGCCTGCAGGCTAAGCTGCAGGACAGCGAGGCCCGCTGCGGACGGGCGCTGCGCGATCTGCAGCGCTCCCGACGGGAGCAGCGGCTGGCCGTGAAGAAGCTGACGGAGTGCGAGGCCCAGCTGTACTGCGCCAAGCAGGTTGGTGCTGCGGTCTGACCTTTGATTTCGATTGTTGATGGCGCTTTTCAGCATCTTTTCTTGGCTTTGTTGACTTGGACGCCTATTTTGCCAATTTTACCAGCTTCCTGATATTCTCTGTTAGTTGCTAAAGGCACATTCAGTGTTAGGAGAAATCACCTGTTATGATTTGGGTCTCAACAGTTATGATTATGGAATCACCGATAATGACTAAGAAATCAGACATCACCTGTTATGACTGGGGCATCACCTGTTATGACTCAGAAATCACCTGTTATGACTGGGGAATAACCTGTTAAATAGCATATATTTTGATATCGTGAGCACAGATCATTTGACAAAGCTTAACATCACTAGCGGTTATTATTCATAATTCTAAGTCTGATTTTCTCCAATCATCATGCAGGAGAGCTCACAGAAAGCGCGCCAAGCCGTAGTCGAAGGCCCAGCAAAGGCGGCGGATGCGCCCGAAGGCGGTCAGTCAGCCTCTGCCGGCTACGTGCGCCGGCATTCCCAGGTGCACCTGGCCGCGCTGATTGAGCAAATCGACCTGTTCGAAAGTGGAGTCGAAACTCCGGGTGACGGCAGTCAATTCAGCAGACTGGCCGGTGATAGACCGGAGGTAAGGAAATGAGGGATTTTACTCGTTGCGGGGGAAATTTTCACAATCTTATCAAGCTGATTTTTCTGGGGTTGTTGCCTAGTGGTTAGAGCGTCCGACTCACGATTGAAAGGTCGGGGTTCGAATCTCGATTACTCGAACATTTGTGTCCTTGAGCAAGACACTTAACTCTGCATTGCTTCAGTTCACCAGCTGTAAAATGGGTGCCAGCATTAGCTGGGGTAATTGAGTGCTGTGTGGCGACCCCCCCCAGTCTTGGACTGAACAGCCGTACGCATGCAGCCTTCAGATGCGCCGCGCAAATAGCTGCGGCTGAGCTGTCGGTTGCACATCTGGCCATTAGGCAGGAGTAATAATTAATAACTATTATCATTAAATATAAGTCTGTTAATATCAGATTTTAAAGCCAGCTGTGCACTTTAGAATGAATACAGATTTTAAGCACAATAGCAAAACAGGTTTCAGCTGACATTAGCATGACACGAGCAATTGTATAGAAACCTGCTTGTTTTTTTTAGCAAAGTCGCAACGGCTTCAGGAGCGGCAGCAGCGGTGGCTCCTTGACGCCTCTTAGTGACAGTCGCACAAAGAAGCATCGAAATGAGCAGCAGAATGTGCAAAATTTGGTGCAACTACTGCTTGAGAACACCGCTAATCAGCAGCAGACTACCAGAGCGCACCGGATTTGATGTCATGGATTAACTTCTGCGAGTTGATGTCAGTTGTGTCTGGCCCAAAGTGCATGAAACTGCATGTACATAGATTAATTCGAACTCATTAATGTTAATCGTTAATGTTTAGAAACTTCTGGAGCTCTCGATAAGAGTCTGATTTGCGCAATGAAATTTACTAAAACTGCTCAAAGGTACTGAAGAGCTTTGTCTGCATCTTCATTATAACTGCCGTTTTGCGTAATCCAATGTCTGAAAATATGATTATAAAATACGAGTCGTCTGGGAGTGTCCTTCTCTCAAACTCAATTTGCTATTGTTAAGTGGACTCGTAAAAAAACTTAGTGTGAATCCATCATCGCTTTTTAATCTGGTAATTTCAACCAAGTTTCTCGTTTGAAATTAAATTGTACTTTTAATTCGATAATGTAACGATGTGTATTAACAATACTAGGAATAGAGAAGAACCACAAATAAATGAGTTACCATTACAGACGCGTCAATGTATTATGTATATATATAGTTATAGCCAAGTACAAATTCAACCCGACAGATCTGGTAGGTTTATAAAAACAACTAAGCAATATCATATAATTCTTACTCACAGCAATAGGCAGCATATGCAACACTGCCACAAATACACAGGGTTGGTGGCGTAGCTAAAACAATAATCATATTGAAAATAGGAATGTTTGGGCTGAGCCATATTTATACTGATTATGTTATGTTTAATAATTGTAATTGCAGAACAGCATTGTTTTTGAGAACAGATTGTACACACAAACTCGGGACGAGCCGTAGACATAGCTCGTACGAGTATTTGGTAAAGAAACGCATTGCCAAGAGGAGGGCCAAGAGGACAATCAAGCATGCACAATCTTGTACCTACATATACGGCAAAAGCAAGCCGAACCATTGCCTGTCAATGCTTCACCTACAAGAGACACAGATAGGTAGATAAAATACTTAACTATAGCTGAGTCATAGAGGCCAAGTGTGCTGAAGGTAAGAGAGATACGCGAATTATAGGGCCAGGCCACTCCCGCCTTGTAAGAGCTTCCAAATTAGAGTTTGCTTGTGTGTGCACCGTGCGTTGTGTGTGTGTGTGCCATGGGAGATAGCTAAAATAGCTCTAATAGCTTTAGTCCAATCCAATATACTAAAAAGGAAGTCGACAGGTAACACGCAATTGCAACTCTTAGACGCAATCATTTAAACAAAACTTTTGTAGGAATAAAAAATTTTGGCTCAAAAATTTTCCTAATTAGTATCACAAAAATGAGTAAAAGGCACAGCAGCAAACCTTAGAAACTTTGGAATGTTATATAATGTATGAAATATTGACAAAACAAAACAAGTTGGAATGTATCAAAGTGCATTCGAGTATTAAAGTGCAAAACAGTTGCATAAACTAGGTTAACTACATGAACTTTACATTTGCAGCCTACGACTACTATTCCATAAAAAACACAAATAAGAATCACAAGATAATGCCATATAATCAATGACAGAACACATTGGAATGCTTCTATTTAACAAGACCGGCACATGTACGCAACTGGCATTGACATTGGAATGCTTCTATTTAACAAGACGGCACATGTACGCAAGCATTCACAGATTAGCACAGGGATTAATGCCAATGTTAAAGCAGAGGTTTACACCAGGCTCAGGACTTACTAACATTGGACAGGCGCTGCACAATGTCATAGTCCAACAGTTTGTTAAACTTGCCATCTTCGTCGGTGTCGAACTGGCCATAGACCGACAGCTCGCCCAGCTCTTCGCCAACGTTCAGCTTCTTGGACCAGACCCCGTTACCCGACCGGCCCTGCTGCAGGTCTATCCAGGTCTGGCCGTTCAGCACAACAGCCACCGCCCTGCAATGCTTGGCCTCCAATCTGAAGGTGTACTTTCGGCCAACGTCCAGGTGTTTCTGCATCGGGTCGTGCAGTAAGCAGCCACTGAACAGGCTGGTCTGGTTCGGGTAAGGCGGCACCTTGCCCATGCCGCGCCGGCAGTCAATCAACAGGCGATACACACATTCCAGCTCTTCGCCGCCGCCAGCTTCGTCGTCGACACTTTCGGCCGTGGAAGCATCGCCACCGGCGCCTGCTGCTGCGGCTATCTCGGCGGCGTAGACCGTGAAGAAGTAGTAGCCGTCGGCAGGGCAGGCGATCCAGTACTCGGACTGCTGCTTACCGCGGCACTGCAGCAGCGCATAGTCGTCGCACTGTTCGGTGCTCTTGCCGGCCCGCTGGTAGCACTTCATCTGGTGAGCGATTTTCAACCCGGGCGAGAACACCAACGGCATGCGCAGCACCTCTTTGGAATTGTGCACGTAGTACGGATCCATCGGAGTTTTGGCGCCGTGAGAGGTTAAAAAGCTCACCCCGTACTTTTGTGCGGCCGGTGTAGCGCCAAGGAAGCCGACCTCCGGGTAGCGGCCGAGAGCCAGACGGTCGAAGTTGTTTTCAGCGCATTTTACCTGGCAAAATTGGTTGTTAAAGGTGTGTGCGTGTATTAAAGGCACACCTTTAATGAAGGCTGCGTACGGCTGTTCAGTCCAAGGACTGGGGGGTCGCCAAAAACATACCCCAGCTAGTGCTGGCACCCATTTTACAGCTGGATGCACTGAAGCAATGTACAGAGTTAAGTGTCTTTCTCAAGGACACAAATTGTTCCGAGTGGGTTGAGAATCGAACCCTGACCTTTCAGTGGTAGAAGGACGCGATCGTAGAAAGCTTGCAGCTGCTCTCATACACACGATCAGAGTCGGGGCGCAAAACAATCTCACCTGAAAGCTAGCCGCTAATTCGTGCTCATTCGACGTCCAGTCCGGCGTGACGAACACGTTGAGAAAGTAAGTGCCCGGCTGAGCAGGCGAGGCCAGCACGTGCAGGACATCCCCGATGAGGCGCACCAGCGTCTTGCCCCGCATAGCGGACATGTCCGACCGGTTCTGCAGCTGGCAGCTGACGCCAACAAATTTAGTGAGGCCGATTTTCAAGCTGATTCGGCCGTTCTGCGTCACCAAAGTGTCGTCGTATTTGCCTTTCTTTAAACGCATTCCGGCGTTGAAGAATGGCGACTTGAGCAGCGGCAATTTCATGAAGTGGCTCAGCGCAATCGGCGAGCGCAATAATTGCCAACGCTTCTCGTCCGGATAGTGCTCAAAGATGTGCTCGTCAGGCTCTGTCAAGAAGTAGAAATTGTCGCAGCCCAGTCGAAGAGTTGTCTCGCCGCCCTGTTGACGAAGCCGACGCCCGCCCCAGGCGACGTTGACAAAGCGCCAGCAGCCTTGGGTAGAAAATGCGGAAAATGTCCCTCGATCATACAATTGTTTTATTCAGCCCACGAAGCTTCAGGCCTATTTGTGAGTCGTTCAGAGAGTGCTATCTACTCTGATCCCTTGTTAGACACTGCTATCTACTCTGATCCCTTGTTAAGCACTGCTATCTACTCTGATCCCTTGTTAGACACTGCTATCTACTCTGATCCCTTGTTAAGCACTGCTATCTACTCTGATCCCTTGTTAAGCACTGCTATCTACTCTGATCCCTTGTTAAGCACTGCTATCTACTCTGATCCCTTGTTAGACACTGCTATCTACTCTGATCCCTTGTTAAGCACTGCTATCTACTCTGATCCCTTGTTAGACACTGCTATCTACTCTGATCCCTTGTTAGACACTGCTATCTACTCTGATCCCTTGTTAAGCACTGCTATCTACTCTGATCCCTTGTTAGACACTGCTATCTACTCTGATCCCTTGTTAGACACTGCTATCTACTCTGATCCCTTGTTAGACACTGCTATCTACTCTGATCCCTTGTTAGCACTGCTATCTACTCTGATCCCTTGTTAGACACTGCTATCTACTCTGATCCCTTGTTAGACACTGCTATCTACTCTGATCCCTTGTTAAGCACTGCTATCTACTCTGATCCCTTGTTAGACACTGCTATCTACTCTGATCCCTTGTTAAGCACTGCTATCTACTCTGATCCCTTGTTAGACACTGCTATCTACTCTGATCCCTTGTTAGACACTGCTATCTACTCTGATCCCTTGTTAGACACTGCTATCTACTCTGATCCCTTGTTAGACACTGCTATCTACTCTGATCCCTTGTTAGGCACTGCTCTAATTCTCTTCTTTGATCATTTATTATAGTCATCTGGTCATCAACTTGACGCAGTAACTCCCAACGTATAATCTCACCCTCAACATAGACGGCAGTCCAAGTATTGCGAAACATCCTGTTATCCTTGACATTCATCCCGGGCCTATAACCGGCGCCTTTAGAGTAGCCGTGCAAGATCTCGCAGTGAAAGCCGGCGTAAGCGCACATCCGTTTGAAGAGTTCGTGCGGCGAAACTTCGCCCATCTGAACGGCGCGCAGGCAGCCAATCAGAGTGGTCACCGGCGCCTGCGGATCGTAGGACAGCGGCTGGTTGCTCGGGCCGTTAGGAAACGGAATATTGCTCGGCATTTCTCCACATCAGACTGGTAGCGGCCGCACAAGCTGTTCACCTGCTCGGCGAATGTATTACAATCCACGTCAAACAGTTCCATCACGTGATCGTCGATCGACTTCCAACCGTCCGGCGGCACCGTCTTGGACAGGCCGGGCGGCATCGGCTTCGGCGGCGGCCGCATCGCCGGCGGCGGCGTCTCCGGCACGCCGGGATTCCAGAACACGGAGCGGACCGGCTCAAGCGGACGCTGCAGAGTCGCATATCCGGCTGTACCGTCGCGCAAAGTACCCTCCGGGCCGGTACACATTGGTGACGCCCGGGTCCAGGTTATTCAGCAGAGTCGATGTCGAACCTACGGCCCGGAGCTGGCTGGCGTACATGCGCGGGATTTGACCAGCATCGACCCCGGCACCTAGCAGGTCCTCGTGCGAGGCGGCCCGCATCCTGCGGGTGCCGCATCGAGCATGCCCAGCTCGTCCTTGTATTGAGACGTCAGAGCCGCGTACTTGGCCGGGTCCTGGCTGCGCAGCGCCAGCATCATATTATTGATCTTCTCGTCTCGCTTCTGAGCCAGGTACCGTTCCAGCATCAAGGCCAGCTCGGTCGGGTCTTTGCCGCCAACATTCATCGTCATCATGCTGGACACGACGCTGCCGGGCCCGCCTGTGGAGACGGAACCGCCGGGCAGGTCCGGGCCAAGAAGGTCCAGACTGCGGGTCCGCTGATGCTGACTGGCCGCCGAGTTTGGCGGGTACACCACCGGGGCGTAGGCCGCGGTCTCCCCAGCGCTCACTAGGAAGTCTTCCTGGGTGTCGCCCGAGCCGAACTCGTCGTCCTCAGTCTCGCCGCCTCCTTCCAGCAGGTTGCCGGAGCTGGCAAACTTCTTTCTTGGTTGGCGAGGCTGCAGCAACTGTTGTTGCTGTTGCTGCTGAAACATCTTCTGCTGTTGCTGCTGCTGCAGTTCCATCTGGGTTGACTTCGGCTGCTCCAGATCGACGCCTTTGTAGCGCTCGTCGGCCAACTCCGCCGATTTGGTCTTCTGCCGACGCCGCTCCTTCGGCCCGAGGGATCGAGAAGCTCGTTTAGCCCGGCTGAACTCGGCGTCGCGTTCCTGCTCTCGTGCGCGCCGGATCACCTGCATGGCCGCGCCGCTACCGCCGCCTGCCGCTGTGGACGAGGCTAGCGAAGAAGCGGAGGCCGCGTACGCATCCAGCGTGGCCACCTTTTTGCTGTACTTTCCCCGCCGAACGGCTGGGCCCGGCCGGCCTGACCAAATTCGTCGCTGTCGGCCTCGTCGTCTAGATCGCGACTGCGCGGCTTCGGCGGAGGCGGCGGCGGCGGGCGCATGTCGCGTGGCGCGGGAGATGGCGCCGGAGCGACTGCCACTGCCGTCGATTCCTCTTCCTCAGTCTCCGTATCGCTGTCCGTTTCTGTAGCCGTGCTACCGTCGGTATCTTCGTCATCCTCGACAGCAGCTCCGCTTCGATTGTGTCTGCGAGGTGGCGGCTGCGGTTGCGACTGGGGCGGAGGCGTCGGCTGCGGCGGCGACTGCCGTTGCGGCACGTTCGCGTAGATTGGCTCATCCCGCTGCTGCTTCGGGCTCGGAGCCTGCTGATTTGGCGGCCGCTGCTGCGAACTCCTGGCTGCTACTCTGGGAGTGGCCTCTGGCGGCGCCGAAACGCTGGTGGCAGCGTCTGGCGTGACAGTCGGACCGCGCGGCTTCGGCATAGGCGGAGGTGCAGCCGGCTCGGTGGCGGGCGGTTCTGGCGTGGCGTACTGGTGCTGCCTGCCCGTTGCCTCAAAGGACTTGATCTTCTCCTTCAACGACATCTTTGACGGCGTTGGCAACGGCGGCTGCTCAGCGGAGCTGTTATCGGGGGTCAGGCTATCCTGACTGATCCGACTGAACTTGTCGGCTAGGCTGGGTCGCGATGGAGCGGCTGCTGCCTTCTCCGCCGGTTGAGGCTTTTGAGTAGCAGTCGTAGCGGATGACGATGAAGTTGGCGTGGTGGCGGCAACAGAAACTGCAGGTGGAGCCGGTTTCGATGGAGCAGCAGGTTCCTGTACAGCTTGTTCTTCTTCTCTACCTTCATCGTCATCATCGTCGTCAGATGAGGACTCAAAGCTTGACGAGCTGCTGCTCTCTTCTTCAGATTCCTCTTCTTCTTCCGAGTCAATGGAAGTCTCTTTGACTGCAACGGCAGCCGCTCTGGATTTAACAGGCGTCGGCGCCGGCGGTTCCTCCGTCTGCACCTGCATGTCGCCAACGGCAACGTCGACGTCCAGCTCTGCGTCTCTGCTCAGATCCGGGTTGGACAGCAGCAACCGATTGGAATTGGCCATGCGGCCAAGGGTTTTGTCGATGTGACCCAAGTCCTCGTCCACGTGGTCGATCGTGTTGTCCATGGAGATCAGTTCGCGAACAACGTCGTCAGCGTGCTGCTTCTTGCCAGCGCTAACCAGTCGGGCCGCTTCGGCCAGATTCTCGTCCGATTTAGCCGACGGAGCCGCTGCCGAAGATGCCTCGGCTGCCGGTTGTCGGAACGGCTGCGGCTGCGAGGCGGCCCTGCTGGCACCAAGCGGCGGGTTCAGGCCCAGGCGTTGGTTCATTTGAGTTGAAAGTTCTCTCGATTTCGGCGCGGTTGCGACTGCAACTTGGCACCGGGCAGAGCGCTCAGCGTCGGCACCCGGACGTAGCTGCCCGGACCCTCGTCCTCCGATGATTGCTCCGATACCTGGGGCTGCGGCTGAGGTTGAACAAACTGCGGCGGCGTTGCGGGTTTCTTAGCCGGCTTCGGTGGCGGCGGCGGCGGTTTCTCTGGACGGCCGCGGTCTTCCATGCTGGCGATGAGGGCGCGCACACCCGGGTTCCGCTTCGATTCAATGGCGCTACCATCTGCCGCGGCGTTGGCGCCTGCCGCCTGCGATGTCTGCGGCGGAGTTTGCCTCTGCATTTGAGCGTTTGTGACAACTGGCGTCTCCTCTATTGGTGAGGGCGGAGCAGCCTCGGTGGCGAGCTGCTTCTGCTGTTCCTGTTCGGGCTTTTTGGAAGCAATCGGATGGGGCGCCTTAGAAGGCGGCGGCGGAGGCGGTGGACGCGGCCGAGCGATTTGCTGAGCTGCACCAGCCGCACTGAACGGCTTTGGGCCGAGCGGCAGCGGCGAGTATTTGGAGGCGGCGGCTTTTGACGCGGCTAACTGGCGGGTGAGAAGTTGACGAAGATTGTCCGGATCGTTGGGATCAGGCGGAGCGGCCGATGGGGATGCGGAGCTGTCAACTGTGTCCGCTGTCTTCTCCGGCTCAGTGGCCTCCTCGACAATGCTGTCTACCTTGCGCTGCTTACCGGCGGCGACTGCGGCGGCTGCGGTGGTTACGCGAAGGTCGGATTTGCCGAAAGATGAGCCAACGCTGGAGCTGCGACTTAGCGAAGACTCAGACTCTGAGTAGTACTCGGAGTTGCGCTCGGTTATGGTTGGCAGCCCGGCTGGATTCTGCTGCTGGGGCGGCGGCCTCCTCAGCTGAGGCGGATTTGGCAGCGGCTGCTGCTTCTTTTTCTTCTGCTGCTTGGCTCTGGCCTGGGCCAATTGCTTTGTCTTGGTTTCGTGAAGTCGCTGGGCCGCCTGGCCTCTGGTCACGTGATCCTGAGAGTACTTTACCAAGTCTTCTATAGATGCGATCTGCAGCGTTTCAATCTCAGCGTCCAAGTCCTGGGTGTACAGGTCCCTGCCGACCTCCTCGTCCGAGTCCGACTCAGAATCGTCGTCAGTAGATATGGTCGAAGATCGCTGACTGTCGGTGACGGGCTCCTCCGGCTGCTGCTCAGCGTCAGGCTGCTCCAGGTAGCACTCGCCTGAGTCGTCCGAATCGTCCGAGTCGTCCTCCGACGAAGATGACGAAGATGAATCAGCCAACGGCGATCGGCGAGTTCGTCGATTCGGAGGCGGCTGTTTCGCTTTGGCTGACAACGCCGAATTATTAAAGTCCGCCTTCTCAGCGGCCGGGTTGGCCGAGCGAGTCTGCTCGTAGTCCGTGTAGAATTTGTCGCGCTGGTCGCTCAGCCGTTTGCGTCGATCGTCTACGGACTGCTGGATGCCGGCTGGCGATTCGTCATTACGGCGAGGCCGGATTGAAACAGACGGCGGCTGCTGCGGGCCTCTGCCAGCCACCAAAGCGTGCGGGGACCGGCCTGGGCTCAACTTCGACTCCAGATTTTGCCTGGGTGCGCCGGGTGAAAATTTGTTTGTTTGATTGCTTTTTTTATCGCTTTACTACGCTTCAGTAACCAGGAGCTTTGAAGGTTCTCTTTGCTGCTGACCAAGCAGACAGAAATTATTGGGTGTGGGAAGCTGAAACATGCAAAGATTGGAGCCTAATTTTACATATCATTGATAGTTTAAGTCCAATATATAATAGCAGAATTAAAAATAGCAATAAAAACTCAACCCAACTGAGCATGTTAGGGCTAATCCCCTTTTCTAGACTTCTATATCCTCTTTAGAATATATAAAGTTAATAGTAACATTAAAATTTTATTTATAATATCATATATCAACCCACAGTCAAAAAGGTGCTTTCATGATAGATTTCTCCAATGTATATTTTTATGTTATATACTTGTCCTAGTGTACTCTGGCATAAAAAATTACAGCTTGCAAACTTGGTATACATTTTGACTTGAATGCTTTTTGACACCAATACAAGCATTTGCCATTTTGCCTATGTCAAAAAAGTGCAAAATTCGAAATTGTGCTAGAAATTTCTTAGTTACAGTTTTGCAATGCTGATAACTTTTTGCTAGGTGTATGGTATTGCTGTGAAATTTAATGCTTTAATAAAACAAATGTGAAAGAGAATGTAGGTATATTTTGTACTTATTTAAACAAACCTGCTATTTATAGTGAACATAGTATAGAAAAAATTTGCAATACCCCTTGTAAATTAGAGTGAATTTGGCTAGATTTAAGTCACTTGCCTAAGTTGAATGACTTTTTAAGGAAAATTTAGGAATACACTTATCTTTTTGGGATATATTTTGTAATTTATAAAGTTCAGATATTAAATATATATTTGTTTGCTTATATACACTTGTAATTTTCATGAAAAATGGAAGAGAGATATTGTAGGTTACTAATCTACCTTTACAGTTTACAGTTTGGCCTGTTTTGCTATCATTTTATCGAAGAAACTAACTGGCCATTCTTTTGAGCTTCAAAAATTTCCCAATTTATATGTCCCTTATGGATATTGCATGCATTTTGACGATTTCTGTTAAGCATACTGCGGCAAGAGTTACACTCATCCTGTCTTGCCTAAAAGTTTCATTTTGTCACTAGAAGTAAGTAGCAAAAAGAATTAGGGTGGCCACTCTTTCCAGTCAAAAGTTATGGCCATTTTAATTTTTACATGTACATGTACATATTTTTGAACAAAAAAATCACTTAAAATGACCTGCAGGAAGTTACCTATACCCAATGTGCAAGCATTCTTAGCAGTTATGCATTCATTTACTAAAAAATAAATTCTCCCGACCCCATATTTTCAAGCAAATTCGGCACAGTTTTGAAAATGTATGAAAATGTACATTATGTTTGACAGTCTGTATCTTTGTAATCGTATGGCTTCAATATGAAAACTATATATCATTTGAAAGATCTATTTGTCTATTTTTCAACGAATGTAAGAACATAGCCATATCTTAAAAAATAAAAAGTTATAGCCATTTAAAGACGACCACTTTTTCACTGTTTTTCATTTTTGCACATGCTAAAAATAGGCTCACTGGACACCCTAGCCAAAGTGATCAGTGGACAAAAATGAGAGCAAAAAACTGATTGTATCAAAACTGTTATATATACTATATATATATTGCAATTTCAATCAATTTTTTTATTTATATTAAATTAAGAAATTTAATAGAAATTTTAAGAAAATCAATTAAGAAATTTATATTGTTTGTTTTACTAGTACAATATACTAGTACTAGTACAATATACTAGTACTAGTACAATATAGTTTTTAGCATAGTTTTTATTGTATTTTGAGATTGGGAAAAATACTATTTAAAATACAAAAAAAGAATAATATTTTTATTAATTTATCAATTTTCGAAACTTTGGTATCATTTCACTAGTAATATTCAAGGCTACAACATAGCATGATCCTGAATATGCTGATCACTGTTCACTGGACACCCTACTTAGTATAGTTCTACAACCAATAGGGCAAAAAACTTTGCTTTTACTATTACATAATGTGATCAATATTGAATATTGAATGATGTAACATGTTTTTCCCAATCCTAAATACAATAAAAAACTATGCTAAAACTGTATTGAACTATTTTTCTAATGAAAACAAACAATATAAATTGCTGCTTCTATGTTTATAAAATTAAAAAAATTGAAAATATTGATTTCAATTAGGCCAAATGTAACTCAAGGCTGAATTATTAAGGAAACTTATAAAAATGAAGAAGTAGTACTATATTGGCATAGTGGCATATCACATATGTTGGGATATACTAGATATAGCCTTCTTAATTGCCTGGGGGTGATAGAGGTTTATAGTGCAACAGTGGTTTGTCAGCCAGTGTGCACCCCCAGTCTGTTAGCTCATACCCACCTCTAGCATGCTTATGACCTTCTATTAGATAGGCCTACCCATATGGCCATATGACTACTGACTAGCATATACTAGTCATATACTAGCATACACTATTATCAATCTATATAATATATCAAATTATATTTATATACAAACTGAATCTAGAAATAGATTAGTATATAAAAATCAGACAAAAGTATTAGTGACAGTGTGAGTTTGGTAAATGTATGTGCTATAATTTTTCGTGCTTCTATAAACAAACAAGGAAATTAACATGATTTATATTTTATCCTAATATATAACATTCATTAGCATTTATACCTGTTGTATGACCTACTTTATGATAAAAGACCATTTTAGTGTAAAATTCTTTTACTCAAATTGGAGTATTAAGTTTCATAAAAATACGCCCCTATTTTTGTATTCTAAATTTTTATAAGGTAATTTACACTCACAAGCAAAATTTTTAGAGCGAGGATCAAGATTCAAGATCACGAGATAAAACTAAAAAAGCGGGACAATTTTCAACTTAAATACTATTGTAGAAGCAAACGAAAGATCTAGCGCTTGTTTATATTAGGGAAAGTCATAACATGGCAAACTGATTTATGAATGCTTAGTTTGAAACTCTTAAACTTAGTTCAATAATTCTACCAACAGAGCTAGTAATTTTTGTTTCACCGGACTTCAAAGACGTAAAGCTGCTAACGCACTAATTTCTGACGTTTTTGCATCTAAAGGCTACTAGAATTCGTTAATAGTAAATAAATATACTCATGTAAATCAGGGTCAAAACTACTCAAACATAGTGTTATATGTAGTCCCTTGGTAAATCAAATAAAAATAAATGAAATAAAAAAAATAAAAGTACATGAAGCTCGATGCAAACATGCGCAAGACTCAATATATCCTACTGTACTTATACACTCGATCGATGATCGGATGTACACTGTATGTAGCGTCAGCTTAATATCTACTATAAGCATTATTATTGTAGTTTATAGTGCCTGGATATAAAATTTAAGTGATCTCGCACTCAACCAAATTTTACATTTATTTTTCATCACAAAGCAAGAGATAAATTGCAGAATACACATTAAGACCAAGGGCCACTGTAAGGACCACTCTACCACAGTGGTCCTTGATTAAGGCGTCCAAGGTGAACAATATACATATGCGTTTGTTTTACAACTAATAATAATATGTTCAGAAAAGTACATTGGAATCACGAGGTGTTAAGCTTTATAAATAAAAGTGCAAATTGCAGAATCTTAATAATTGATCAATATAAATTCGATAACTTTGTGAAGTGTGATCCCATGTTATATAAACGCAAGTTGTCCAATGATTCAATATGGTAAACTGCTCAGATTGTTTGGATTGACAGCTACGAATGACGTTGCAATGACCAAAACTGTAATATGCTACCCAAATTCCTATCTACAAACAGCAGCTTGCTGCATTCCGTCCCAAAGAAGTCGATTACGTCTGGCTCCCAATTAGCTTCTATACGGAATCAGAATTCGCCAGCAACGGCTGCTGAGGCAGCGACCGGTGCGGATAATACCCAATCAAGTCGGCCGCTTTGACTCCGGGATCCAGCATCCCCGGCTCCATCATGGCCAGGCCGCCAGTTGGCTGATGCCCGGTTGGTTGGTAAATCATCTGGTGCCTCCCCATCGGGCCCGCACCTGGCTGCTGCCATCCAAACCCGATGGCTCGCTGCTGCGCCCTCTGATGTCGCGGATTTTTGTTGTCAATCCGGTACTTGCGGAAGCAGACGAACAGCATGGTTAGGAGAGCCAGCAGACCCACGCCGCTTCCAAGGAGAATGATCAACAGCCGCTCTTCGTACGGATCCATGCCCATGACTGATGGCCTGATCTGCGGTGCGAGATTGTACAGAAATCTTACTCAAATTTCCTTTCTGGATTGTGATGAAGTTTCGAGCTTGTGATGAAGTTTCGAGCTTGTGATGAAGTTTCGAGCTTGTGATGAAGTTTCGAGCTTGTGATGAAGTTTCGAGCTTGTGGTAAAGCCTCGAGCTTGTGAAGCTTCGAGCTTGTGATGAAGCTTCGAGCTTGTGAAACGCCTCAATGTACAGAGTTGGACACGGGAAGTCAATTGTGCTGTCACTTTCCGCTAATCAGCCGTTTGGAAAGTTTTACAATGAAATGAGTACAATTCTGGAAACCTGACGATTAGCTGGGAACTCAGCTGTAACTAAAATTCTAGAAAGGATATACTTAAAAGTACATTTTGGTTCTTTGTTTGAATCCAGCAGCTCCTGTTAATGGTAACCTGTATTGCAAGCCAGCTAAAGTCAATAATTTTCAATCACGTAAAATCGATGTCTATATGTACTTTCTAGGCAAGTAGTCGAGTGACGTATCAATTCTTGCTCCGCATTTACGCTCGTAATCGTGTGTTCACTAATTCTCCCTCACAATGTACAACCCATTGTGCGTACACTCACTACAACTCTACTTCACTCCACTACAGGGTGAGCAGTTGGCTCAGTGTTTTTAACTTGAAGCACTGCAACAGAAGTTAGACAGCTGTGCATACTTCCTGCTTACTATTCTAATAAAGTTTAATAGCCGAAAGTCGCAGCTGTTACAACACGGGGGCATAGCTCAGTGGTAGAGCATTCGACTGCAGATCGAGAGGTCCTTGGTTCAAATCTGAGTGCCCCCTCGCAATTTTTTTAGCTTTTTGGTTAGAAAATTTACAGACCTTTTGGGAGTTTTTAAGCCTATAGTTTGTGAGTTGCGATTGTGTAAGTGCCCGGATCCCCCATCCTGCAGCCCCGTTACTATGGGCTGAGAGTTCGGGCAAGGGGTCCGAGTTGCTGAGATGCAAAGGCTCAATGGGGGAGTTGCTGAGATGCCAATTGGTTCAATGGGGGAGTTGCTGAGATGCCAATTGGTTCAATGGGGGAGTTGCTGAGATGCCAATTGGTTCAATGGGGGAGTTGCTGAGATGCCAATTGGCTCAATGTGGAGTTGCTGAGATGCCAATTGGCTCAATGGGGGAGTTGCTGAGATGCCAATTGGTTCAATGGGGGAGTTGCTGAGATGCCAATTGGCTCAATGGGGAGTTGCTGAGATGCCAATTGGTTCAATGGGGGAGTTGCTGAGATGCCAATTGGTTCAATGGGGGAGTTGCTGAGATGCCAATTGGCTCAATGTGGAGTTGCTGAGATGCCAATTGGCTCAATGGGGAGTTGCTGAGATGCCAATTGGTTCAATGGGGGAGTTGCTGAGATGCCAATTGGTTCAATGGGGGAGTTGCTGAGATGCCAATTGGTTCAATGGGGGAGTTGCTGAGATGCCAATTGGCTCAATGTGGAGTTGCTGAGATGCCAATTGGCTCAATGGGGGAGTTGCTGAGATGCCAATTGGTTCAATGGGGGAGTTGCTGAGATGCCAATTGGCTCAATGGGGGAGTTGCTGAGATGCCAATTGGCTCAATGGGGGAGTTGCTGAGATGCCAATTGGCTCAATGGGGGAGTTGCTGAGATGCCAATTGGCTCAATGGGGGAGTTGCTGAGATGCCAATTGGCTCAATGGGGGAGTTGCTGAGATGCCAATTGGCTCAATGGGGGAGTTGCTGAGATGCCAATTGGCTCAATGGGGGAGTTGCTGAGATGCCAATTGGCTCAATGGGGGAGTTGCTGAGATGCCAATTGGCTCAATGGGGGAGTTGCTGAGATGCCAATTGGCTCAATGGGGGAGTTGCTGAGATGCCAATTGGCTCAATGGGGGAGTTGCTGAGATGCCAATTGGCTCAATGGGGGAGTTGCTGAGATGCCAATTGGCTCAATGGGGAGTTGCTGAGATGCCAATTGGCTCAATGGGGGAGTTGCTGAGATGCCAATTGGCTCAATGGGGGAGTTGCTGAGATGCCAATTGGCTCAATGGGGGAGTTGCTGAGATGCCGATTGGTTCAATGGGGGGAGTTGCTGAGATACCAATTGGCTCAATGTGGAGTTGCTGAGATGCCAATTGGCTCAATGGGGGAGTTGCTGAGATGCCAATTGGTTCAATGGGGGAGTTGCTGAGATGCCGATTGGTTCAATGGGGGGAGTTGCTGAGATACCAATTGGCTCAATGGGGAGTTGCTGAGATGCCAATTGGCTCAATGGGGGAGTTGCTGAGATGCCAATTGGCTCAATGGGGGAGTTGCTGAGATGCCAATTGGCTCAATGGGGGAGTTGCTGAGATGCCAATTGGCTCAATGGGGGAGTTGCTGAGATGCCAATTGGCTCAATGGGGGAGTTGCTGAGATGCCAATTGGCTCAATGGGGGAGTTGCTGAGATGCCAATTGGCTCAATGGGGGAGTTGCTGAGATGCCAATTGGCTCAATGGGGGAGTTGCTGAGATGCCAATTGGCTCAATGGGGGAGTTGCTGAGATGCCAATTGGCTCAATGGGGGAGTTGCTGAGATGCCAATTGGCTCAATGGGGGAGTTGCTGAGATGCCAATTGGCTCAATGGGGGAGTTGCTGAGATGCCAATTGGCTCAATGGGGGAGTTGCTGAGATGCCAGTTGGCTCAATGGGGGAGTTGCTGAGATGCCAGTTGGCTCAATGGGGAGTTGCTGAGATGCCAGTTGGCTCAATGGGGTGAATACGGTGCAGAGCTGATGACAAAACTCATTAAATGATTAAAAAAGCACTCACATTAAACCTTACCTGTTCTGTTTAGCCTGCTTAAAGAAAAATATTATTGTGTCCACCTGTACCGATTGAGTTGGTTCAGGCCTCTCTTATGCTTTCACAAGCGCGGCTGTGTGGTACCTACATGTAACGCCTCCATGCTAATAGCTCTCATTGCATTTATTTGGAGATTTCGCACTGCACACTCGACACTCAATGCTAGGCCTGGCTCGCGCAGTTTCTGGCTAAGCTTATCAGAGAAGGTATTTTGCAGTATATCGCATAGCATTGACTATCTCTGTCTGGCTCTCTAGTGTAATTGCGCACATTGCCGAAATCTAAAATATGGTCAACTAATATTGTAATGTTGGAATGTTATGTTGGAATTTTTTACAGTCTTATTATAACTCAGATTGTGAAGTATTCGGTCAGAAAGTGGTCTAACTACAAACGGACCCAGTAGGTGCCCTGTCCGCAGCAATTATTTACAAGATTATTAAATTATTCTTTCCTAAAATGCTACCGAAGACAGGCAAACAAGCAGTTAAGTTCCAGTGAAATTTCAGCTGTTCCTATCTCTGTAGTATTTTTTGTTTTTCTAGCGCAGGTATTTCTCCACCGACTTCCTCGATGGCCGAATGCCATCCTTTGACATTTAATTTAGTTTTAAAAGGCACATTAGCTATACCTGACCAGGTACATTAGCTATACCTGACCAGGTACATTAGCTATACCTGACCAAGGAAGGTACATTAGCTATACCTGACCAAGGAAGGTACATTAGCTATACCTGACCAAGGAAGGTACATTAGCTATACCTGACCAAGGAAGGTACATTAGCTATACCTGACCAAGGAAGGTACATTAGCTATACCTGACCAAGGAAGGTACATTAGCTATACCTGACCAAGGAAGGTACATTAGCTATACCTGACTAGGTACATTAGCTATACCTGACTAGGTACATTAGCTATACCTGACTAGGTACATTAGCTATACTTGACCAGGTACATTAGCTATACCTGAAGACCAGGTACTTAAGCTTTCGATAAGATTGTTATTCGAATACATTAGCTTAAATTTTCTAATGTTCTTTTTGTTATCAACATTCGTTGCTAAATTGGAAATCTAGGAAATATTTAGCCGTATATCTTCAACAGAGAAACGGCTCAAAACGCCTGAACGCTGTACTACTCACAAAAACAATGATTAGTATTTGCAGTTTGCATAGGACTACAGCTACCTTTCACAACCTACTACAGGTGAACACGTTTATTAGGAGTAATTAGCAGGCATTTTAAAACTCTTAGCGTTACAAATAGAGTGAAAACACAATAAATATGAGCGTATTTTGTTTGAGCTGGTCAGTTTCGACCACAGAACGTTTTATTAGTACAATACGAGTACCTAAGAAAGTTAAGACATACTGTACTTATAGTTCGTATGGGAATAGTCCAATATTAATTTGGCTTGCTAAAACTCTTCTTCATTCACTCGCAAGGCTTGGTGGGGTCGGACTTGTCTACCTCGTGCCGCCGGCAGTCGGGGCCCAGCACCATCTCGCACTTCAGGCTTCTGGCCAGAGGCGAAGGAAGGCAGTAGTAGCCCGAGCCGCGGGACCTGCAACGCGAGCAGCTGCCAGCGGTGGTGTAGTCGTCCGGGCTGCCGCCCTTCAGCACGCGGATGCAGCGGCCTCGGACGGAGATGTTCTCAGTCTCCTGGCGGATCTCCTTGCCGCCCAGGGTCTTGGTCTCGGTCTTCGGCTCCGGCGAGCACTCTTCCTTCTCCTCATCTTCGACATCCTCGTCCGCTTCGTCAGCATCGTCGGCCTCATCGGCCTCATCGACATCGTCGAAGGACTCGGCCTGGTCTTCAATGGAATCGTCGTCGGCGTTTTCAAAGTTGGCATCGTCAGCGCGCACCGTCGCCGCCAGTAGGGCGAAGGCGAGGGCGAGAGAGAGCAGGGCGAAGCGCATGGCTGGTTGTGCTGGGCTGTTGATTGTGCAACTGAAGAGGCAACTGCCTTTGCTTGGCCGGGGCCTTTCTGCAGCGCTAGCATATATAGAGGTGCGATAGCAGCCCGTGCAGAGGAGGTGAATTGCCGCACGTGTCGGTGGACAAGCGTCTCGGGCGCTGCAGACTCGTGCCGCAGGTGGTCCCATATGATGAGCGGCTCTCACACAGCCTGCACGGGGTAAGAGATGTTTTTCGATTATACAATATTCTGCACAAACAATTTGTCCATTGTGTGTCTCGAATGGCTTAGAGGCAGAATGGTTACAGCAGCGCTTCTATTTCTGTTTGACTCAGAGAGCGCGGCGCGGCACAGGCGGACTGCTTCATAGCTTTTAGCCGTCATAAACAGTTGCCATTTGAATGAAAATAATGGAAACTTTACCCTTCATCGGTCCTGTCTGCGCTGGAAAACTTGTAAACAACTGCCTGCTAGGCATAGCTGCTGGATGCTACGAGTAATAATTCAATAATTATTAATAATAGTAATTGATTACACCTGCCCTAATGACCAGATATGCAACCGACAGCTCAGCCAAAACACATGAAGGCTGCCTACGGGACTGGGGGGTCGCCACACACACACCCTGAATTACCCCAGCTAATGCTGGCACCCATTTTACAGCTGGGTGAACTGAAGCAATGCACAGAGCTACATGTAAATGTCTTGCTCAAAGACAAAAATTGTTCCAAGTGGGTCCAGAATCGAACCTTCGACTTTCCAGTCCGATGCTCTAACCACTAGACTAAGCTATTGAGCTTTGGGCACTCAAAGGCATCCGGTGATCACTCGGGCACACAACAACGCAGGGTGTACAGCGCCCCCAGCTTTCTTATCAAATATGCATGCACATGTACACTCTCCATGCCTTTGGGTTGGCCCTTGTATAGGCAGTAATCACGGGACAAGCCCGAATTATTGATTTTGCGGAATCGAACACGGACCCCGTGATCGCGGGATTTAACCGCTGAGCTTTTCTTTCTAAAGTATAATAAACTCCAATATAATATTCAATTTAAATTATAGCAAAGTTGAATTGCACCAACAGTGTTTTAAATACATTCGATTTTAAATTGTCAATTTGATTTGATATTATTTCACAAAGAGAGATACAAAAATGAAATTATAGAAAAATTTATAAAAACCATGATATAAGCTACACGCATGAGGCTTAATTCATGTTGGCTTCATAAATAGGTTTAAATACTCTGTTTTGCGTGAAAAATACTTTTACTGGCTTTTTGTATTTATTTCTATTATTAATTAGGTGTTAATTAGTTCAAAGTAACACAATAATATCATAAATGATTCATAACAATCAACACAACAACAACATTAATAATAATAATAATAATCTTAATAATAATAATAATAATATCAATACGCTCGTATTAATAATAATAATAATATTGGTATAGTAATAATAATATAGGTAACAATATTAATAACAATAATAATAATAATAAATATTAATACTACGAGTAACGCTATAATATAAAGTACAATTTTGTTACAATTTAAATAAACGCAGCATGATGATGAAGTGACAACTAATGATCCATTGGTCATTATATTTATAGGTCAATACTAGCAATCTACCCCCCCCCCGTTGGGGAGCCAAAGAAATGCAATACACGTTTTTTAATGAGCTACATGTATCCTTGAAATCTTAAAAAATCTCCTGTCAAACCTTGTAAGCCTTGACATGTCAGTAATTCCCCCCCACAAGCTTTAACATATCAACTTCCCCCCTTGACATCTCAGCAATGCCCCCAATAAGCCTTAGAAATCTAAAAATATCTGTCAACCTTCTAACCCTAACCCTAACCTAACCCTAAAGCATTGAAATTTCAGTAATTCTCTCTAAGAGTCATTTTCAGGCCCGAGAATCTCTGCCAGCTCGTCCGCTACCTGAGGGCTACCGGGCGAGTGACAATCCACCTCCTGGACTCTCCAGAGGGGACCGCGCTGCGGATACCGGCACCACCGGGTCTCCCTGCGCGACACCACAGCACCAGCTGCCCATGGTCGCCAGGGGGTTAGCGGAATGGGTGTCTACGCCTCCCCTCTGTATCCGGATGCCCGGAGCCCCCTGCAGCTGAAGTCAAGTAAGTCAAGAAGTACCTTACAAGAGTTTTTAATAACTTTGCGCGTTTTGCAGGTGCACGGCTGCAACTAACTGATATAAGCTTACTTAAATGATTTCTCCGAAAGCACGAACTTTACGAGTAGTGCACTTTTGTTAAAATGAACCGATCTAGCATTTCCTGGAAATGCGACTGTCGCGTCTTTCCACTCAAGTCGTAGTTGAGTTTTACTTTTACAGTAAATGTAGTATAGTAGCATACAATAATATTGTAAAAGTCCTGCACAGTGTTAATTTAGATCGGAAATTCTCCAGTTCAGTTTTAGTTTACTAGCTGTTCGTCGATTTACTTTGAAAACAATTATTAGTTGTGTTATTATATGGCAAGACGTCAGTCCTATCATGTCATTTGAATCTATAAAAGCCTAAGATAGTCACTCTCTCTAATTGTCATAGCATTAGCAAAGTTATTTCAGCGAATCATCCATCACTGGCTTTATTCGCAAGGCTTGGTGGGATCCGACTTGTCAACGGAGTACCGCTTGCAGTCGGGCCCAGCACCATGTTGCACTTCATGCTCATGGCCAGCGGGGCGCCAAGGCAGCGGCTATGTCCACCGCTGGATGTGCAGGTCGCGCAGCTGCCAGCCATGGTGTAGCTGGATGGGTTGCCGCCCTTCAGCACGCGGACGCAGCCGCCCTTGACGGAGATGTTCTCGGTCTCCTGGCGGATGTGCTTGCCGCCCAGGGTCTTGGTTTCGGTCCTCGGATCCGGCGAGCACCCGGCCTTCTCCTCCTCATCAACATAGTCGTCAGCGTCTTCAAGGCCGTCAGCATCGTCGTAGTCGTCGTCGGCTTCGTCAGCTTCGTCGGCCTGGTCGACATCATCGTAGGACTCGGCCTGGTTCTCGGCGAAGTCGTTGTCGTTTTCGAAGTCGGCATCTTCAGCGCGCACCGTCACCGCCAGGAGAGCGAAAGCGAGGGCGAGGGCCAGCAGGGCGAAACGCATGGCTAATTTTGTAGTGGTTTTTTGAGAACTGCTCAGAAACGGCTGCCTTAGAGGTGCTCATGGCTCGGCTGCTGGCTGGCTTGAGCGCATTTATAGACACCAGTGAGCTGGGGTTTGGCCCTCACCGCTCAGGCCTGGCTCGTATAGCCTATTCATGCCCAGAGCGCTGCCGTGACACGTGCGGCACTCCCAGACTCCAAGGCACTCCACAATTGCCCTGTTGCTCTGTTCTCTCGGCCGCTTGTGTCTGGGTAATTGGCGCAATTTGCTTGACCCAGTTTCAATGCCGCTTTTGTTGCCAGCAAAATAATTAGCTAAATAATTCTGGAGCCAGTGTAACTCAGACAATATGGGGTCTAAGACCTGCTCAAGTCTTGCTCAGAAAATACGATGCCTTCTGCTTGCAAACTATCTGTCATTTAGTCTGCAAGTTCTGCACTGATTGCACCCCACTAACGATGTTTATAAGCCCCCCAAGGATAGCAGCTTTTTAAAAGTTTAGTTGAAACTTAAATAACATTTGATTTAGGCCTTAAACACATTATGCATATTGAGGTTTCAAAAGCCTTCTCTTTCAGGGGAATTAATAGGAATGACGTAATTGACAACTAATACCAATATGTTGGCTTATTGGCATTGAAATTCTATTGAATTTCATCTAGGACAGAGTCAAACCATTCAAAATTAAAATTGACGTACCGATTCAAAGTTATTGAATTCCTTAAATTACATGTACCCAACTCCTTAAGGTGTATGACATGTATCTGACTCCTTTTAAAGTACGTGTACCTGACTCCCTAAATTCCTGACTTCTTTTAAAGTACATGTATCTGACTCTTAGAAGTCCTGACAACCCGAAAGCCCTGACAACCCGAAAGTCCCGACAACCCGAAAGTCCCGACAACCCGAAAGTCCCGACAACCCGAAAGTCCCGACAACCCGAAAGTCCCGACAACCCGAAAGTCCCGACAACCCGAAAGTCCCGACAACCCGAAAGTCCTGACAACCCGAAAGTCCTGACAACCCGAAAGTCCTGACAACCCGAAAGTCCTGACAACTCGAATGTCGTGACTTTCCGAGGTCTTGACTCGCCGAAATTCTGACACAGCAAATTGTCAGACTCTCTGAACTCCCAACTCAAGGAAAGAAAATTCAGATGAAAATCAGATGCTCATTTTTCTTGGAATTCGATGATTATTTTAATCAAATAGCTATCGTGTATAGCTAAGTTTCTTCTCGACGAAAGAACCCCAGGAATATCGTACGACATTCAGCTTAGCCGAATAGCATATAAACAGGTTAACTAGTTGGGCTGCCATAAATAAAAGTCTCGAGTTTGTAGACTCGTGCTGAGAATTCTGCCCGTCTGCATTTGCACGTGCCGTATGAGCATGCTTTTTTATGCCTCAGGCCAGATGCTGGGTCTATAGAGTCTACCTAGATAATAACTGAATCTAGATGGTGGAGCAGCCGACAATAGCAGTGAAGCTTGGGTGCACAATTCGCTTACTTTTTACTATAGAAATTCTAGCCTGTCTACCTGTCTACTCTACTGCAGTCTACTGCAATGAGAAAAAACAAGGTCAGATATAAAGCAGAATTGAACCATTCGAGTTCCTCATCCTGACTCGTCCCAATAACTAAGTTTACCAATACTAATTAGAATAATAAACTCAAACTCGGAGATACTCTATGGCACAAACTCCGTGTATTATATATTTCTACAGATCAAACTAAATGTGGGGTTCAATAGTCGATTCCGAGTAGACTTTTGAGTATAGTTTTGAGTGCGCCTTGACAGTAAAGCAAGAACAACCGATTATTGAGCGGCATTGTAATAATGATAAATATTTTTCGTGCATTAAATCAACTTCTAACAATCCTCATCGAGCCGGACTGCGACATCAGAGATTGGGCCGACGAAGTGACCGACGAAGATCTGGTCGCGGCGTGTGAACAGGCTGAACAGTTGCTGCAGCCATCGCCTCCGACTGACTGAGCCGCCCAATTCGACCAAGCGATGCTTCTACTCGACGGCGACGCAGCCGCACCCGAACGAGACGTCGCATCTGCGTCCGCTCGCCCGACTGTGCCGCGAAAGTGACGACGACGATCTGCCGAGAAAGTTGTCGATGGTAGCGGCGCTGACGAGGCTGGTGCCGCCGTAGCCGCGAACCAGCAAGCGGTGCAGGTTGGGTAGTCGACGCGGGTGTCATCTGCCCCACGCAATGAGCCGGACCACGCTGCCATCGCCATCAATGAGGACGTCGAAATGTACATAATTTATTTATTGGCATCCAGCTCGTTTCTATGAAAATCGATGCAGTGCCCTTCTGCTTCAGTTGTCCAATGTCCATGGTTCCCTATAGGAGGCTTGTGCATTGTGAACGGCCTGTGTTCGCACCCTGGCCCAGAGATGCGCTCTATGAGTCTGCTCACATGCTGCTGTCATGTTCTTTGAAACCTTTGCAATTTTGTTTCTGCTATATAAAGTCAGCAAACTATATTCAAGGATGCGGTTGTGTCTCTACACGTATAAAAGCAATGCATTTAACATGTTCGTTCTTGTCTAGTATTAGTGGTGCGGATACGAATTTCATTACAATCCCTTAGTAAACTGTTCTATGACTAACATTAACTCTGCGTTGCTTCTAACGGCTTTGCTTCTATACCTGACCAGGTACATTAGCTATACCTGACCAGGTACATTAGCTATACCTGACCAGGTACATTAGCTATACCTGACCAGGTACATTAGCTATAACTGACCAGGTACATTAGCTATAACTGACCAGGTACATTAGCTATAACTGACCAGGTACATTAGCTATACCTGACCAGGTACATTAGCTATAACTGACCAGGTACATTAGCTATAACTGACCAGGTACATTAGCTATAACTGACCAGGTACATTAGCTATACCTGACCAGGTACATTAGCTATAACTGACCAGGTACATTAGCTATAACTGACCAGGTACATTAGCTATACCTGACCAGGTACATTAGCTATAACTGACCAGGTACATTAGCTATAACTGACCAGGTACATTAGCTATAACTGACCAGGTACATTAGCTATAACTGACCAGGTACATTAGCTATACCTGACCAGGTACATTAGCTATAACTGACCAGGTACATTAGCTATACCTGACCAGGCACATTAAGCTATACCTGACCAGGTACATTAGCTATAACTGACCAGGTACATTAGCTATAACTGACCAGGCACATTAGCTATAACTGACCAGGCACATTAGCTATAACTGACCAGGTACATTAGCTATAACTGACCAAGGAAGGTACATTAGCTATAACTGACCAGGTACATTAGCTATAACTGACCAGGTACATTAGCTATAACTGACCAGGCACATTAGCTATAACTGACCAGGCACATTAGCTATAACTGACCAGGTACATTAGCTATAACTGACCAAGGAAGGTACATTAGCTATAACTGACCAGGCACATTAGCTATAACTGACCAGGTACATTAGCTATACCTGACCAGGCACATTAGCTATAACTGACCAGGCACATTAGCTATAACTGACCAGGCACATTAGCTATAACTGACCAGGCACATTAGCTATAACTGACCAGGCACATTAGCTATAACTGACCAGGTACATTAGCTATAACTGACCAGGTACATTAGCTTTCGATAACATTGTTGCATTAGCTTAAATTTCCTTATGTTCTTTTCGTTATCAACATTCGTTGCTAAATTGGAAATCTAGGAAATATTTAGCCGTATATCTTCAACAGAGAAACGGCTCAAAACACCTGAACGCTGTACTCGTACTACTCACAAAAACAATGATTAGTAGTTGCAGTGTGCATGGGACTACAGCTACCTTTCACAACCTACTACAGGTGAACACGTTTATTAGGAGTAATTAGCAGGCTTTTTAAAACTCTTATCGTTACAAATAGAGTAAAAACACAATAAATACGAGCGTATTTTGTTTGAGCTGGTCAGTTTCGACCACAGAACGTTTTATTAGTACAATACGAGTACCTAAGAAAGTTAAGACATACTGTACTTATAGTTCGTATGGGAATAGTCCAATAATTAATTTGGCTTGCTAAAACTTTTCTTCATTCACTCGCAAGGCTTGGTGGGGTCGGACTTGTCTACCTCGTGCCGCCGGCAGTCGGGGCCCAGCACCAT
>NIVC01002208.1:0-47500 GCA_002269645.1 Macrostomum lignano | reverse complement strand
GTCGCTTGCTTGTCTGTCATCATGCATATCGCTGATCGATATCTCCAGAACAGGCCTCCATTTTCTGAGCTGCGTTGATTCCGTCGTGTTTCCGATTTCTTGTCACATTCAATTTCGAGCACAGTGCGAGAAGACCAATCGTCTCTATACAGAAGCTATTCGTATTCCATCTGTTTTGAACAAAATTTCAGCTACTTCGGTCAGAAGAACAACAAAACCGCAAAGTGAGCTTAAGAGTAGCAATGGACGCTACGGACACGCCAGAGTGCGAGCAGCTCGCCTCCGAGTTCGTCAATTCTTCAACAGCCGTGGTTGGAGTTCGGGCCAGCTTCGATTCGTCAAACGCCCTACTGATCATGTTCATCATCGGCTGCGTATCCGTGATGGTGGCCAAGCTGTTCCAGCTTCTCACGAGTCAAGTCTATCAGCAGATGGTGAGTCGTGTACGCAGATTCAAGTGCTTCAAAAAATGAGGCTACAGTTAATTGTTATTCCGTAAGTATGGTAGCAATTCGTTCATCCTATAAAGATAGTGCTTAGCTCATTAAGTTCGTTAAAAACATTCTTAAGTTATCCCAGTGTTTGACGTACATGTAACTTTAGACTTAGCTGAGATGTGAACTCTAATCAGCCATTCGTCAATGAAGTTTGCTGGTGCTGCTTACAATCCGCGGAGGCGAGCATCCTGGAGCACTAACATTCTTTCGTAGGCACAAGCCAAGCGCCAAAGTCAGCAAGAAGACCAAATCACATCCCAGATATATGTAACCACGCAGGACACGGGCGACAACTCCTTCGACGCTGGTGGCAACGTGAGCGTCGGCCTCACGGCTGCAACGCTGGTGTCGCAGTGGACCTGGGCAGCCACTCTGCTCCAGTCCTCTTCGGTGGCCAGCAAGTACGGCATCTCCGGACCGTTCTGGTACGCGTCTGGCGCCACGATCCAGCTGCTGTTGTTTGCTATGATCTCCGTACAGTTGAAGATTCGAGCGCCCGGAGCTAAGACCTTCCTGCAGGTGATCTGGGCCAGGTTCGACAAGAAGACCCACGTCACATTCTGCGTTTTCGCTTTGGCCACTAATATCATTGTCACGTCGATGTTGATGCTCGGTGAGGCAACAGCAGTATTATACCAATTATTTGTCAGTTATTCGCATTGTGTTGTATCGGATTACCATTGATCATTTTTTAATTTTCAACAAATCAAAGTATAAGGCACAAAGACTACTGCAATCAAGACTCATGGGAAATACAATATTTTTTTAATTTCGAGTTTGCAAAAAACTGGATACAAAAGAGTGAATATAATAGAAGACAATTAAAGATTGCAGTTGTCCCAGTTGTTTAGTGTTTGAGTACACCAAACTGTGTGCCGACGGGCTTCTATCCAGCAAATTCTTGCTTAGAAATAACATCGTACATTGAAACACAGCAAGAAACTACGTTTTTTAAGCTGGTCCTTCAAATCATTCAAATCGGCAAATTCTGAATTGCCATCATTATCCCACTCCCCTCACCTTAATGAAGGCGGAACAGCCGTGCTTACAAACCTAATTAAAGACTTCTCAGTTGAGTACGCCACCTGCCTGGTGTGCGCAGTGATCGGCTCCTACACCTTCATTGGAGGACTTGGCGCCACCTTCTACATGAGCTACTGTGCTACGTCCATCATGTTTGTCATTCTGCTGATCTGCATCATGCAGGTGTACCACGTTGAGACGCCGGGCAACCCGTTAGGTACGTAAACTGTTTTCCAGTGAGCTCATGAAATGATTTGTTAATTAACCGGTAGAAACTGCCCATGCAACCCGTTTGGTCAGGCTCCGTGGCCAAGGTCTACCAATACGTGGACTGCCTGACGGGCCCGGTCGGAAACGAGGGTCGCAGCTACTTGACTCTTATTAGCATCGACGGTCTTATGTTTGGCATAATTAATATTATCGGTAAGAACTTTAAGTACGAGGTAGCTGCACTACAAAAAGGCACCAGGAATATTTGATTGAAATACCTCCGAATGAAAAAGCAATTTTTTCTTAAAGAAAGAACAACGCATCCTTGTCTGGAGAAAGCGCAGTGATTTCAACAAGTTTTGGTTCTGGCAATAAGCTTTTTAAAAAAGCATCAAAATCATTCTGATATCATCTGATCATGTATGGGGATATTGACGTTTAAACGCGTGGACTGTACACCTATCAGTCAAGTTCGTGCGTTAGCTGGTCAATCCAGCTTCGTATGCAATGTACAGTATAATTTGCTGCCAGGTCGTCGTATAGACAAAGCGCTCGTCCCTTCTTGGCGAGATCTGGGCTGCATCCTATCTATGGACTGAACTACCATAGAGAGTAATATTTAATCGAATCATTAATGACCTCATTGACAGGCAACTTCGGCACCGTATTCGTCGACCAGTCCTTCTGGCAGTCCAGCGTAGCCGCCAAACCGAAGACCGGCGCCCTTGGATTCTTGTCTGGCGGCGTGGTCTGGTTCGCCATACCGTTCTGCTTTGCCACAGCGATGGGATTGGGCTACATCAGTTTGAGCTTCATGCAGGGCCAGCCTATTCTATCCGATGCTGACATTGACAAGGGTGGGCACGGTTGAGAAAACTACGTTGACTATTGGTTTCTTGGATTAAATTTTCATTTTGGTGAACTAACCTGACGTGCGTTTCAATTTCGAATCTTGCACTTCTAGGACTCGTTCCGCCAGCAGTGGCTCAGAGACTACTTGGCCTGCCGGGCGAACTAATGATCGTGGTCATGCTGATCATGGCGGTCATATCGACTGGCTCTTCTGAGATCATCGCCGTGGTTTCCATCCTTATCTACGATGTGTACGCTGTCCATCTGAAGGTCCGTGTTAGCCTTTAATTACACATTTCTGTTGTAATCCTACCAATCAATCGTCATAGCTAGTACTCGTAAATGTTGAATTACTCTTGCAAAATAGCCGACCGACAAATCCGGAAAATTCAATTGCCATTCCCGCAGCCATACAGAGCGGCCCTGGACTCGAACTCCTGCATTCTGTGCGGCAAAGCCAAGGGTCGGATGGCGAATCCTAGGGACAAGTGCTCCTGCGAGAGCATGACGTTCTGCCTGGAGTGCAAGCAGGACAATGAGTGAGCAACTAAGACGGAATCAACTCTACTTTGAAACTTATTGTAGATTGTTTATACGAAGTAGAAAAATATCGACCTTTTTGAGTGCTTTCAGCCTTTCGGTGCCGAAGATAAGCCATTGACAATAACAGAAATAACTGTTTCACATCAGTGAACAAGATAAAAAAAAACCTGTTTCTAAGCAAAAAATAATGTTCCTCTGTAATGCTTTTTCTGATAAATGCGAGTCTTAAGAAAATGGTCTTTGCTTAGGGTTGGATTCAAGGACTACACAAGTCGAAGGATAGAAAAGTACGTTTCTTGGAAAATTTAGGAGGCATGATTTACTTACCGACAAAATACTTATTCAGATAAGCAGGTTTTCATTTTTTCAGCGCAAAAATTGACATTGCTTTTGATAGAAGGGAGACCCAATGCTCCTCTTTTGACATCTCTTGCCTTTCTCATAGCTCTATTGATATTCATAAAGCTTTTAGTTTAGAAAATAGGATTCTGCAAATTTAAAATCATACGTACAATCGTACATGTACTGTGCCTAAAAATCAAATGCATGGCAAAGCTCGACTCATTGGCTTTATGAATCCATTTTATCATCCTTAGCTTAATGACTGAGTAACAAAATGTGTTACAGATAGATTTCTAAATCCAATCAGATTTTTAGGATTCTTAGGGAAAGTCGCTTATAGATGGACTTATAGATGGAAAGGCTTGTAGGGAATTGCTGAGATGTCAAGGCAAATAGGTTTCGCTTCGAAGGAGGACAAGATTGCTAGTAGAATCCTTTTTTCTGAACGAAAAGCTTTATTATGAATATCAATAGAGCTATGAGAAAGGCATATCAAAAGATGAGCTCTGTCTGGGTCTGCCTCCTATCAAAAGCGATAGCAATTTCTGTGCTGAAATATGAAAACCTCCTATCTCCGTGATGTATTTTGTCGGTAGAACCTTCCTCGTAAAATTTTCCAAGAAATGTACTTTCCCTTCCTTCTACTTGAGCAGTCCTTGGTTGGAAGGAGATCATGATCCACCGGAACTATTCTACGAGTGAGCAGTGATTATCCTGTAGTAGCCATGGCACGAAGGCTTAAGCAAATGTTCGGAAAGCATAGTGATTGATACATTGGGAAAATCCACTGAATTCGTAGATAGTCGTTTTACATCATAATTTTTACTTTGTTATATTGATCTTAACACTTAAACCTTCACCCAAACTGCAGAGCCATCGCCAACAATAAGCGAGCCTTGAAGCCGGCCTACAAGTGCAAAACTCACGGCGCCTATCGAAGCTACAAAGACTACCTGAGCGCCATGAAGGACTGGTGCATTGTGTGGACCACGCTGGCCATCATACCCATGACTTTCGTTCTGAACTTCATGCAGATCTCGCTAGGCTGGCTGTACCTGTTCATGGGCGTGCTAATTGGCTCGGCCGTGGCGCCGATCTGCCTGAGCATGTGCTGGGCCAGGCTGACTGGCAAAGCCATGGTCGCTGGCTCGGTGTCGGGCACGGTGCTGGGCCTCGTCGCCTGGCTCACCACGGCTGCGTTCATGGAGGGCGGCCTGGGGCAGTTCATGAAGAGCACGGGCTCGAACGAGGCCATGCTAGCTGGCAATCTCGTGTCTATGGGACTCGGCCTCATAGTCACAGTGGTTGTTACCATGGTAACTAATCGGGATTTTCAACCGGAGAAAGCGGCCGAAGTCTGGGAGACAACTCGAGACATTGACAATCCGCTGCACCCGTGGTCCGAGCTGTACGCCAAGTGAGTTCCATCTGTAAATGCATGCAATGGCCACTGCAACTAATGCCGTAGACAGCTTTGGCTTTCAATACAAGCTCAGACTTCGCATCGTTGAATGGGCAAAATCATTTGCAACAATGACTGACTGTATAGGCCAGAGGCGGGAGAAAGGAGGTGAGGGAACAAAGGAGAAGAAAGAAGACGAGAGGAGGGATAAAATTGAAGAGGGGAGAGGAGAAGGGAGAGGAGAGGAGATTAGAGAGAAGGTAGCTGAGAAGAGACACAAACTTTGAGCCCGAAGGCCGGATAGAGAGGCTTCGCACGGGCCAATCTCTGATTTACAAGCTCGAAAGTTGGTGCCAACGTTAGTCCGATAGTGGAAGCGGAATGGAGCGTTAGTCCCTTGTGTGTCGCTAGTGAAAGTCAATGATATCCTGTTCAACAGTCAACGATGTGACCTTTCCAACGATAGAAGAAGCGACAATTTACAAAGAAAAATTCGTTAGTATTTGAATTTTTTATCAAAGGAGATCCGTCTCTGGGATCACCTGTGGGCGCCTATCAATCATTTCATGATTAACAGTGGAGTAACTTTTTCCAGACGAATATAATGTCTCCCTTCGAATCATTCGTGGTATTTCAAGGCCAGATTAACCTGACGTCAAAGCTCAAAGCTGTAGCCATGTGAAAAGCCAGCTCAAGTATCATGTATTTCGGTCCACACGGATGTTTCAAAAGTCATGCTAGCCGCATTGGCACCAAAGAACGGAACATTCTAGTTACTAAGGATGTAGCGACTTTTTGCATCTTGGCGGGTTTCATTTTGCGGCTTCAATGTCATTTTAGTATAGCTGGGCTATTTCGGTCGAGCCATTCATCTAGTTAGTCTCTATGAAGGTTAATTGCGCGCTAGTAGAGGAGGAGTTTGTCAAGAAAAATCAAACTGATACACCGATGATGAATGCCATCGGGCATGGGTGAGCAGTTGAAATTCGATGCTTGCATACAGTTTCTGTCCGAAGCTGCAGCTCTATAGCAAACGGCTACATTTATAGTTAATGAGATAACGGCCTAATTAGACTCGTGAGGAAACCACCCAAGCATTGGTTTGTAATCCTTTCTATAGTCATAGTTGCAAATAAAGTTTTACAAATTTACCTAAGAAAGTAAACAATTAACCAATTATTTAAAAAAATTATTAGCATTTAAGAGTCGCAAGAAATATTTATAGTTTGCGATATTGTAAGACTGGATGTAATGAAATTAATGCGTGTAGATAGATTGAAATCGCAGGATTCAATTTCAGCTCGCATATTCAAAGTTCTACGAGAGTTATTTTTATTTAAAAGCATCTGTTGTGTTTCCCACGAAGATTGATTGAGCGGGTTCGTCTGCTATTGTGTGCGTTAAACCGTTCCCATCCTTTAAGATGCATGGCATTGGGCAGTTACAGTTCAAGTTCAAACTGAAGCTGCAGTATGGCAGGCTCCCTACTACTTTCAAATTGACTGGCGTCATTGAGTAAATAAAAATTCAACACGACCAACTTCCCTTTCGAGTTCAGCTGTTGCGCGACCTGCCTGAATCAAAAGTAGCATTGAAACTTTAATATATTTTAGGCATACGTGCATTTATAGTAAGGCTAAATTTAGCATTTTATCTGGACACACGGCCGATTTAGTGGTCGGACTAGCTGTCTTTCGCCTGATGCTCAGCAAATTAAAGTCTACCTGGGAATTCTTGCATAACGTTCGCTTGCGAAGTTAAGTTACTTAAAAAATTGCCTGTATTGACGATCTTTATATTTTAAACTTGACTCGGAAGACATAAATTTACTTTGAGCAATAAAAGTATAAGGAACGTGTGGCAGCAGCAAGCTTTCTACGATCGCGTCCTTCTACTTTAGTTAGCTAGTCCATGGATCGTGCTATAGCGCACGACTTCAAGGTCGGAGGTTCGATTCCCTATCCCACTAGAACAATTTGTGTCCTTGAGCAGGACACTTAACTCGGCTTCAGTTCACCCAGCTGTAAAATGGGTGCCAGCATTAGCTGGGGTAATTGAGGGTGTGTGTGGCGACCCCCCCAGTCCTTGAACTGAACAGCCGTACGCAGCCTTCAAATGCGCCGCGCAATAGCTGCGGCTGAGCTGTCGGTTGCACATCTGCACATTTATAGGGCAAGTGTAATCAATTATTTATTATTATTATTATCTGTTGCAAATAAGCATCAACAAGCTCAACCCCCAAACAACAATCAAAGGGAGATGAACCTCAGCGGAGCGCACTGCTTGGACAATCGGCCCAGCCTGGAAGCCACCGAGAAAGCCTTTCGCTGGGCCAAATACATAGCTAATTTTGGAGCGGTCAGCCTCACCGTCATCCTCATCCTGGTCTGGCCCCTGGGCATGCTGGCCGTTCCCAAGCTGAACTTGACCGGCTTCGCCAGCTGGATCACCCTGGTGGACGTCTGGGCCTTCGCCGGCGCGATTTTCATCATAGCGATGCCAATATTCAACGAGATTATGGCCATCCGGGATGCGCTGCGACAGAAGAAACAGGTTGGGGCCAGCGGGTGAAGCAATGATCGAGAAAGTACTGATCACTGGCCTACCTGCCTGTGAGCTATGAGAGATTCTCCGCTCTATGACTCTACTGATCCTGCCCGAGAATCTACTGTTTGTCTGTCACAGATAGTTGTAGATGGGCCACTCGTAATCCCGCGGGGTTATGACCATAGACTGTAGCTTCTGCTGCTCTCAAGCTAGTGTCTATGGCCCTAACCGCGGGCTCTTCGGCATGGAATTGAAGGAATATCATGGGGATTGCTCACCTGAGAAATGTCTGTGGCCCCAAACCACCTCCAACCTCTTGAGACAGTCCATCACTGATCAATTACATTGGCTGAGTCTATAAACTAAACTACCAACTATTAACTTTATTGATATTTGCTTGAGCGCCAGGGTTCATTTCAGTATAGAAATATTTGTCCTACAGAAAGAGCAAATGTACATCACGAACAATGTAGAGAGCATTAGTAGCTGGTGTAGAAACAAAAGGATCGAAGTGTATAAGCTATACTAGCAGATTGGTGGATGTCTGCATAACCGAGAGCACGAACTTTGCCAGTCGAGAAAGTTTGCTAGTACATTGATGCCAATAAATTGTTGCTGGGTGGCAAGTTCGTAGGTTCGTAGACCCGTTGATATCGATCACACTACGAGTCTGAAAGCACTCCTGTTACTGTTAGCATATGTCTAAGGTTTCAACTATCGCTCTGGTGTATTCTCATCTGAAAGTCCATCCTACCGCTCTGCATGGTGTATCTTGTCTCCAAGTCTGTTTCGCCTCTATTACACTGTACGAGCGTATACATCTAAACGCAGCTCTCTCGGCAAGTATTTATTATAAATGTTTTTTTGTTGAAATGGATTAAGAAAAGCGTCTAGAGTTGTAGGATTAGATAGTCATAGCTAGTAGTTTCATTATATGCACGCACTTTTTCTACCTTTTATAATCTATAAAAATGTAACTAAATGCCCATGCAGGATAGTTTACAATTGCAACAATTAATCCAAAAATATTTTACTGCATTCCATTTTCATGCACATCAGTTATTTGCATTCGCTAGAGGCGAGGGAATTTTATGGCTATTAGCCTAGAGGGGGTTGTACGAGTAGCCCAGTGGTTGGAGCGTCGGACTCACGAGCGAAAGGTCGGGAGTTCGATTCTCGACCCACTCGGAACCATTTGCGTCCTTGAGCAAGACACTTAACTCTGCATTGCTTCAGTTCACCCAGCTGTAAAATGGGTGCTAGCATTAGCTGGGGTAATTGAGGGTGTGTGTGGCGACCCCCAGTCCTTGGGGCGCGCAATAGCTGCGGCTGAGCTGTCGGTTGCACATCTGCTCATTAGGGCATATCAGCCTTAATGATATACGAGTATATCAGCTAGATAGAAAGTTTTCGGAATTTCAAGCACTAAATTGACAATATAAAATAAAGCAATCATGCATTTCATTCAAGGTGCACTAACAAATTTGTGTGAGGTAAAAGCACGGCAAAGTTCAAAACATCATTGTTTCCTTTTTTGCACAGCGCTGAATTCGGTTTCACCAATAGAAATTTTTGTAGAGATTTCGTCCAGAGAAAACACACAAAGTTTGCTTGCCTGTTTCCGGTAGTAATTCATGTAAAAATAGCTGGATAAAAACTGGCGAGTGCACCTTGAAGGAAACACTTGCATTTGAAGGTGAGATGGGAATTTAGCGCCCTTTTAGTGTTACATGGGCCGATGCCCAACAGACAGGATCTGTTGCAAATAATTGCTACTACTAAATTCTCTCGAAGATATGCAAATTGTTTCGTGACGAGCATCAAGCGTGTTACCCTGTCCCAAGAGAAAAACTTGCTTTCAATTTTGGCTACATGCATAAAAAGTCAGCTGAATCTTTGAACCGACACGGAACGGAAGAAACTCGAAAGGACAAGTGCAAACGACTTGCAGCTATTGATCAACAGTTTTTGTTAAACTATAGATTTTTTGAGACAAAGAAACTTCTGGCAATAACCTTATAGAAGCACAATTGAAGATATCTATAAAGCACATCTTTCCTATATCTATACAACACATTACAGATTTGAGATCTTGGCAAAATTGGATTTATGATTTATGATTGGAAATAATGCAACCACCTTCCCGAAAGAATCATAGAGTCTTATCATTATTGTTATGACACCTGCTACAGTATTTTTTGCAGCCACGCATGAGCACAAATTTTGAGCACAGAGTTAATTAACGCGTAATTAAAGAAAACAAAAGTTTATTACACCTGTTTTTAATATATTTGTTACTGGATAATAAATATATATTTAATCATTTCGGCTAATTTGCGCATCGCAGAATTTGTCATTTAATCTAGACAGACAGACGGACATTTATTAGGAATTGGGTGCTACAGTCCAGACCACAGATACTAGAATAACTAGATGGCCACTCAGCAAATTTGCGTGCAGCCTACTTCCAGTTCAGTAGCAACTTAAACAGAAGCATTTTAATGTATTTTTAAAGACAAGGCTTTATTTATAAGGTTATTGACCCCCCGAGCTTAAACCCTCCAACTCCACAACAGAACCTCTAGCCCTGGCCTGCCCCACCACCCAATTTTTATTAACTTCCTCGCTTGTTCCAGCCTTGTTCCAGTCATCTCAGCTGCCTTTATTATTATATAATAGCTTATGTATTCTTTATTGCTACTGAACTGAAAGTAGAAAGCTGTTTTGCTAAGTATAAATGCCTGAGTGGCCCATCTAGTTATTCTAGTGTATCTGTGTAGGCTGACACAAACCACACTCGATTTAAATGCTGAAATTTGAATTCAATATTTAAACAGCGTTGCTTATTTTAACAAAGCAAAGGGCGTCAACAGTTAACAGATTATCAATATAATGTACTTTGTTCCAATTAAAATCACATATAACTAAAAAAACGGAAACAAACCTACGAGGGTAAATAAAGTGAAAACCGGTTTCCAACAAACACCATTAGGCATAATCGTTTTTATTGTGCAGGTACTGTCTATACACAGAGTATCGATTTTATCTAACAGATAGCTGAAACAGACTATATGCAGCTACTTGCAGTAGGACACAATGCACATTGCCAGAAAAATTCTGCGCTTTTACTATACATACAAACTAACTAGTTTTCTTATCCCCTTTGGGATCGACAAATTTGAATCCCCGTTTAGCCAAGTCAGCTTTCGCCTCGTCAATCTCTCTGACCAGTTCCGAGTGCGCCTCTGGACAGTCGTTGAACATCAGCACTCGATACACGATGGTCAGAGCTGAGGCCAGCCCGAACAGTCCGCCTGCGTACAGCGGCAGCCAGTTAGTCACGTGACGGCCCATGGGGGTCAGCTCTACAGGGATCAGGTCGTGCATCAGAGCCAGCCAAAGGGCGATGAAACAGCCGCCACCCAGCAGCCACTGCATCAGTTTGGTTAGGGCCATCGGGGCGTCATGAAGAGATTCACGAATCTGAGTACAAGTGCACTTATACCCATTCATTCTAGTGTACAGTCCTATTATTCGAGTGTATAGTCCCAATCATTCTAGTGTACAGTCCCTATTATTCT
Organism: Macrostomum lignano; assembly: GCA_002269645.1. Lineage (NCBI taxonomy): Eukaryota > Metazoa > Platyhelminthes > Macrostomidae > Macrostomum > Macrostomum lignano. Next base: position 36,503 of record NIVC01002208.1, on the reverse strand, counting down.
AGTGTACAGTCCTTATTATTCTAGTGTACAGTCCCTATTATTCTAGTGTACAGTTCCTACCATTATAGTGTACAGTCCCTATCACTATTGTGTACAGACCCTATCATTCTAGTGTACAGTCCCTACCATTCTAGTGTACTGCAGTCCCTACCATTCTAGTGTACATTCCCTATCATTCTAGTGTACAGTCCCTATTATTCTAGTGTACAGTCCCTATTATTCTAGTGTACAGTCCCTATTATTCTAGTGTACAGTCCCTATTATTCTAGTGTACAGTCCCTATTATTCTAGTGTACAGTCCCTACCATTCTAGTGTACAGTCCCTATCACTCTAGTGTACAGACCCTATCATTCTAGTGTACAGTCCCTATCATTCTAGTGTACAGACCCTATCATTCTAGTGTACAGACCCTATCATTCTAGTGTACAGACCCTATCATTCTAGTGTACAGACCCTATCATTCTAGTGCACAGCCCCTATCGTTCTAGTGTACAGACCATACCATTCTAGTGTACAGACCCTATCGTTCTAGTGTACAGACCATACCATTCTAGTGTACAGACCCTGCCATTCTAGTGTGCAGTCCCTATCACTCTAGTGTGCAGCCCCTATCGTTCTAGTGTGCAGTCCCTATCATTCTAGTGTGCAGCCCCTATCGTTCTAGTGTACAGACCATACCATTCTAGTGTACAGACCCTGCCATTCTAGTGTACAGACCATACCATTCTAGTGTACAGCCCCTATCGTTCTAGTGTACAAACCATACCATTGTAGTGTACAGACCCTGCCATTCTAGTGTGCAGTCCCTATCATTCTAGTGTGCAGCCCCTATCGTTCTAGTGTACAGACCATACCATTCTAGTGTACAGACCCTATCGTTCTAGTGTATACAGACCCTATCATTCTATTGTACAGACCCTGCCATTCTAGTGTGCAGTCCCTATCACTCTAGTGTACAGACCCTGCCATTCTAGTGTGCAGTCTCTATCACTCTAGTGTACAGACCCTGCCATTCTAGTGTGCAGTCCCTATCACTCTAGTGTACAGTCCCTGCCATTCTAGTGTACAGTCCTTATCATTCTAGTGTGCAGTCCCTATCATTCTAGTGTACAGACCCTGCCATTCTAGTGTACAGACCCTGCCATTCTAGAGTACAGACCAATCAATTTAGATTTGAAGTAAATAAATTACGAACTTAAAAGTTTCGAAATTACAAATTGATTATGTTTACAAGGAAAATTTAATTTAGGTTTCAATTAGTAGAACAGATAAGCACATTTAGGGTTATTAACTACAATGAATTCATTGTTTTGTTGCCAATGAACTCAGAATCGGAGTAATAACAACCGGCAATACAAAAAATGCAAACATTCAAATCAGCTACAATGGCTGCTGTCAGTTCAATAATGAAAAAATTTAAGGCAACCCAAAATAACTACCAAAGCACAAGTCCACATAATGGGATCTGCAGATCTCATATAGCCATAAAAATCAAATATGTTATTTCACATGTATTAGACCTTCGGACCTTCAGATCCCAGTTCACACAGATCCAAGTTCACAGATCCCAGTTCACACAGATCCAAGTTCACAGATTTGAGTTCACAGATCCAAGTTGACACACAGGAAAATCTCGCAGACCCCAGTTCACACACAGGAAAATCTCGCAGATCCCAGTTCACACACAGGAAAATCCCGCAGATCCCAGTTCACACACAGGAAAATCTCGCAGATCCCAGTTCACACACAGGAAAATCTCGCAGATCCCAGTTCACACACACAGGAAAATCCCGCAGATCCCAGTTCACACACAGGAAAATCCCGCAGATCCCAGTTCACACACAGGAAAATCCCGCAGATCCCAGTTCACACACAGGAAAATCTCGCAGATCCCAGTTCACACACAGGAAAATCCCGCAGATCCCAGTTCACACACAGGAAAATCCCGCAGATCCCAGTTCACACACAGGAAAATCCCGCAGATCCCAGTTCACACACAGGAAAATCTCGCAGACCCCAGTTCACACACAGGAAAATCTCGCAGATCCCAGTTCACACACAGGAAAATCTCGCAGATCCCAGTTCACACACAGGAAAATCTCGCAGATCCCAGTTCACACACAGGAAAATCCCGCAGATCCCAGTTCACACACAGGAAAATCTCGCAGATCCCAGTTCACACACAGGAAAATCTCGCAGATCCCAGTTCACACACAGGAAAATCTCGCAGACCCCAGTTCACACACAGGAAAATCTCGCAGATCCCAGTTCACACGTAGGAAAATCCCGCAGATCCCAGTTCACACACAGGAAAATCTCGCAGATCCCAGTTCACACACAGGAAAATCTCGCAGATCCCAGTTCACACACAGGAAAATCTCGCAGACCCCAGTTCACACACAGGAAAATCTCGCAGATCCCAGTTCACACACAGGAAAATCTCGCAGACCCCAGTTCACACACAGGAAAATCTCGCAGATCCCAGTTCACACACAGGAAAATCTCGCAGATCCCAGTTCACACACAGGAAAATCTCGCAGATCCCAGTTCACACACAGGAAAATCTCGCAGATCCCAGTTCACACACAGGAAAATCTCGCAGATCCCAGTTCACACACAGGAAAATCCCGCAGATCCCAGTTCACACACAGGAAAATCTCGCAGATCCCAGTTCACACACAGGAAAATCTCGCAGATCCCAGTTCACACACAGGAAAATCTCGCAGACCCCAGTTCACACACAGGAAAATCTCGCAGATCCCAGTTCACACGTAGGAAATCCCGCAAACCCCAGTTCTCAGCAGTTCACTGAGCAGACGTATCAGTCCACTTGTAGGCGCAGCCCTCATTGCGGCACACATAATAGAGCTTCATGCCCTCCTCAGCCCGTTTACTCTGCGACTGGAAGAACACAGCGTCCTTGTGGTGGCACATGGGACAGGGGTGCTCGTTGGTCCTGGGCAGAGTTGGGTCGTGAATAACGTCGGCCACAATTTGGGTCAGCTCGTCGACGTCGTGCTCAACTTTGTTGACGTAGACACACGGGTTCAATGCTGGCTGGGAGTAGCCGCAGTTGCGGCACTGCAGTGGGAAGATGGAGAAAGGAGAAATGAGTTAAGAAAACAGCTGAATACACAAGCAAGCACATGCAGCTTATTACAACTGAACATGTCTCTATGACAGGGTGTCCTCATGGATTTTATGATGGGGGACAAAGCCAAGAATTCTACGACTAATTTCCTATACATTATACATTTTGGCGCCGCAGACAGGCAATCATTGTGGCGCCGCAGGCACTCATTTTGGCGCCACAGGCACTCATTTTGGCGCCACAGGCACTCATTTTGGCGCCACAGGCACTCATTTTGGCGCCACAGGCACTCATTTTGGCACTGCAGGCACTCATTTTGACACCACAGGCACTCATTTTGGCGCCGCAGGCACTCATTTTGGCGCCGCAGGCAGGCACTCATTTTGGCGCCGCAAGCAGGCACTCATTTTGGCGCCAGAGGCACTCATTTTGGCGCTACAGGCATTCATTTTGGCGCCGCAGGCAGGCACTTATTTTGGCGCCGCAGGCAGGCACTCATTTTGGCGCCGCAGGCACTCATTTTGGCGCCGCAGGCAGGCACTCATTTTGGCGCCAGAGGCACTCATTTTGGCGCTACAGGCATTCATTTTGGCGCCGCAGGCAGGCACTTATTTTGGCGCCGCAGGCAGGCACTCATTTTGGCGCCAGAGGCACTCATTTTGGCGCTACAGGCATTCATTTTGGCGCCGCAGGCAGGCACTTATTTTGGCGCCGCAGGCAGGCACTTATTTTGGCGCCGCAGGCACTCATTTTGGCGCCGCAGGCAGGCACTTATTTTGGCGCCGCAGGCAGGCACTCATTTTGGCGCCGCAGGCAGGCACTCATTTTGGCGCCGCAGGCAGGCACTTATTTTGGCGCCGCAGGCAGGCACTCATTTTGGCGCCGCAGGCAGGCACTCATTTTGGCGCCGCAAGCAGGCACTCATTTTGGCGCCGCAGGCAGGCACTTATTTTGGCGCCGAAGGCAGGCACTCATTTTGGCGCCGCAGGCAGGCACTCATTTTGGCGCCGAAGGCAGGCACTCATTTTGGCGCCGAAGGCAGGCACTCATTTTAGCGCTAAAGGCAGGCACTCATTTTAGCGCTAAAGGCACTCATTTTGGCGCCGCAGGCACTCATTGTGGCGCCGCAGGCACTCATTTTGGCGCCACAGGCACTCATTTTGGCGCCGCAGGCACTCATTTTGGCGGCGCAGGCACTCATTTTGGCGCCGCAGGCAGGCACTTATTTTGGCGGCGCAGGCAGGTACTCATTTTGGCGCCGCAGGCACTCATTTTGGCGCCAGAGGCAGGCACTCATATTAGCGCTAAAGGCACTAATTTTGGCGCCGCAGACAGGCACTCATTATTATGGTACCTTATAGCGCCGAAGGTGATATATTTGGCGCCCTAATGCAAAATTCTATCACGGGCTACAGTGTGGGGCGGGAGGGCAAAGCATTTACTGTCCACCATGTCTCTGCCGCTAACAATGTCCATGCTCCATGGCCTCATCATGTCAACCCGATAAAGTTTCAGAGCAGTTTAGGTTAAGCTTAAATTGCTACTGTTAGTAGTAGTCGTAACAAATAACTAACCGAATAAACCAACTGCCTATTGGCCTTATCCTCCCTGGGATACAGCATATTGTTGCACTCCTGGCAGAACAGAATGCCGACAAATTTCAGACCGCCGGACGCACCGTCGTCGCCCTCCTTGTCCCTGTTGCTGGACACCGAGGCCGCGTCATCAAAACCGTCCATCTTATTAGTGCAATGAGACGCATGCACACGATTGTAGAAAGGCGCTATTGATGCTACTGCTGTAGGCTTTAAGTAGTATATATAATATAAGATTTAATAAGGACATTTCTCGAAAGCTGATGGGGATTCCCGAATGCTTATGGGAATTCCCCGAGTGATGATGGGGATTACCCGAATGCTGATGGGGATTCCCCACATGCTGGTGGAGATTCTCGAAAGCTGATGGGGATTCCCAAATGCTTATGGGGAATCCCCGAGTGATGATGAGGATTCCCAAATGCTTATGGGGATTCCCCAAGTGATGATGGGATTCCCGAATGCTTATGGGGAATACCCAAATGATGAGGAGGATTCCCGAATGCTTATGGGGATTCCCCAAGTGATGATGGGATTCCCGAATGCTTATAAGGATTCCCCAAGTAACGATGGGGATTCCCGAACGCTTATGGGGTATCCCCGAGTGATGATGGGATTCCCGAATGCTTATGAGGATTAGACGGTGCTGATCAGGACAATCCCATACTTTAATTAAAAAAGTTGAACAACGCAACGAAAATAATTGTTGAGGCTGGCTCAAATTAGCGTAGAATAAATAATTACTTATTCATGAATGGCATTGAGCAGAAAATGTCAAAAATACATTAAATGTAAGTGACCAATTTTGTACGTCAGCCGAAAAAGCATTGAAGTCAGCGCGAAAAAATCCCTATTCAAATTGAACATACGGGGAAAATCGATCAAAGCTACAATTAAAAACTTTGACGCCGTCTAAGTTATAAGACAGGCATTAAAAAACTAAAATTGACTCGCATATGCCATGCTTGAATTGCACATATGCAGTAGAAATATTACCTCACGTCAAAGTTAAACACACTAGTTGAGTATTAAATTTATCTAACAAAAATAATATGTTGTCAATTTGCTAGTAATTCCCTATTATGGCTACTGCCGTACTAGTGACAATGAGTAGTAAAACGGGGACACGGCTAATGGAGCCTGCTATTAAGGCCAGGGGAGGCTAAGATTACGAAGCATACAAAAATAAACAAAAATGCACGCCTATAACTATATATTATAGATTAGATGAAGCAGCTAAAAGTACAATCAGTACTAGCTTGCTAATATATAAACTCATTATCCAGTGTCTTGTCAAGTCCGGCGAGAGAGCCGGCCAGTTCACCTATTTCTTCCGGCTGCGCAGACCGATCCGCCTGCCTGCGGCAGGTTTCGCCGACTCGTCGCCGTCGCCTCCCCGACGTCGTTGACGACGCGACGACTGACGACTCTCGACGATGTCCGTGCGGACGCTCAGAGAGCTGCTGGCGCCGCTGGCCGCGCTGTCCGGTGAGCCGCCGACGAATTCGGACGACGCCGCTCGGCTTGCTGGTCGGCCGCGACGTCGACGACCGGCGACGGCGGAGCGACTTCCGACCACAGCGGAGGAGCTGCTGCGGACCGAGTCTGGCGACGCGGCGGTGGCCTCCTCTGGCAGGGCTGGCAGATCGTCGGCTGCGGCGGCTGAAGCGACGGAGGCTCGCCGACCGCCGACAGCGGCTGCACGCGGCGGCTGCTGCCGGCGACCACGCAGGCGGTTCGACCGTCTGATAGACGGGCCGGCCGGGGCGCTGGCGATGGACATCTCCGAGTCCAAGGAGCTGGCGCTGGTGTTCAACAGATCCTCCTCATCGGCGACTGTCGCGGCTGTCGAAGCGGACGCCGACTGTTGCGTGGACTGCGACTGCGGAGGAGGTGGCGGAGGCGGCATCGCAAAGTCAGCTTCGTCAACGGACTGGACTGAGGCGCGGCGAGAGCTCCGACGTAGCTTTTGCTGCGGCGGTGGCTGAGCCAGTGACGGCGCTGCCGAAGTCGGGGTAGGCGGCGCCGACATGGACACCCGTCGCCGGAGCTGGTATTTCACCTCCGGCGACGCCGCCATCGTCTCTTCGGTAGCGTCTTCGGCTTCTGGCTGTTCTGCCTCCGCCTTGTCGTCACTGTCCGACTCGCTGGATGACGAAGCGGCAGCCTCCTCGGCGGCCGCCACCGTCTCGTCCTGCTTTGACACTCGCCGCCGACGACTTCGCTGACCGACGGCGCGCTTCGGTCCCGTTTTACGACGTCCATCAGCGGTGGCGGCGGCGCTACGTCTCGTCTTCGGCACCGTAGAGGCAGCATCCGCTTCCGTGTTCACATCTTCCGCATTCTCCTCCTTACTAGCATTGTCAGCCTCCTTTTCCTTTGCGTCTGGCTTCTCTGCGTCAGCACTGCTTTGCGTCGACTCCGACAAACGTCGAGGTCGTCGACGACCACGCCGACCTACTGAACGTCTTGTCGATATCGTTTCTTCCTCTTCGTCTTCCTCCCCCACTTCCTCATCGACGTCCTCCTGCCTGGATGCAGAGGGCCCTGCCACAGGCGGCTGATTAGAAAAGAAGCTGTCAGTTTCGAAGTGGCTTTCCGTTTCACGATCCCCGGAGATATTCGCCGTTTGTTCCGATTGCCGCTCATCGGCCGTAGCAACCGCTTCCTCTTGCATGCCGGCGGAACTAATATCCATGCTGACCTCCTGCACGACCGTCTTCTGACCGAAATCGCCCGCGTCCGCGGCTGGACGACTAGCGCCGGTGGATGGGCTGACGCTTTGCGGCGACGTCGAATGGACGACAATTGGTGAGCCGGCGGGACGTCGAACTACTACTACTGATATTACTGACGGCGACTGCTGCTGCTGGGACTGAGGTGAGAGCGGGGGCGACTGTTGATCTTGCGAGGACACTCGCTGAGTCGGCTGCTGAAGCGGAGGCGACACCTGCTGAGTTGACTGCTGAAGCGGAGGCGACACCTGCTGAGTTGACTGCTGAAGCGGAGGCGACACCTGCTGAGTCGGCTGCTGAAGTGGAGGCGACACCCGCTGAGTCGGCTGCTGAAGTGGAGGCGACACCCGCTGAGTCGGCTGCTGAAGTGGAGGCGACACCCGCTGAGTCGGCTGCTGAAGTGGAGGCGACACCCGCTGAGTCGGCTGCTGAAGCGGAGGCGACATTCGCTGAGCCGATCGGATGAATCGAGCCCGACCCAGCTTGGTCGGCGGACTGAAAACGAAGTCAGCGCTGCTAGCAGACGCCGTGTCAACCGCCGCTGACTGTACAGCTGCTAGCCGAATATTCGGCAAAGGCTTAGCGAAGGTGAACGAGGAAGCGGAAGGCTGCTCGGATTCGATTCTGGGCGCAGCGGCGGATGCGGCACCGGGGGAAACGGAGCGGCGGCCAAGCAGGTCGCTGCGAGCCATTGAAGCTACGGGACTGGCAGCGGTGACGGCTGGGCTACAGAAGGGAACTGATACGACTGATTCTGGCGGAGGCGGCGTGGGCCGCTCGACAACCGGAGCTGGAATGGCGACAGGAGAGTTCAACGAGGCTCAGTTAGTTTATCGCAAAGTAGGACACAGTACGAATGAGAGCTTTGCTTTTCTATCATAATTTATCCGATGACATTTTAATAAGCATCTATTTTGAGTTTCGTGAGCATTCGCATTATGAGCACTCTATCTTTAAGCATTCACTCTATGAGAATTTGCTTTATGAGCATTCGCTCTATGAGCATTAGCTCTATGAGAATTTGCTCTATGAGCATTCGCTCTATGAGCATTAGCTCTATGAGAATTTGCTCTATGAGCATTCGCTCTATGAGCATTAGCTCTATGAGAATTTGCTCTATGAGCATTCGCTCTATGAGCATTAGCTCTATGAGAATTTGCTCTATGAGCATTCGCTCTATGAGCATTCGCTGTATGAGAATTCGCTCTATGAGAATTTGCTCTATGAGAATTCGCTCTATGAGCATTCGCTCTATGAGCATTCGCTCTATGAGCATTCGCTCTATGAGCATTCGCTCTATGAGCATTCGCTCGCTCTATGAGCATTCGCTCTATAAGAATTCGCTCTATGAGCACTCGCTCTATGAGCATTCGCTCGCTCTATGAGCATTCGCTCTAAAAGCATTTGCTCTATGAGCATTCGCTTTATGAGCATTCGCTCTATGAGCATTCGCTTTATGAGCATTCGCTTTATGAGCATTCGCTCTATGAGCATTCGCTTTATGAGCATTCGCATTAGACTTCGTGCTGAGGAATTATCGCTCCAACTGAACAGATTAAAAAAAGCTTAATAAAAGTCACACTACCAATAACAAAGACCCCCATCGCTTACAGGTGTCCTCTGGCGTTACAAAGACATCAGACGACGAAGCCGGCGACACGGCAGCGCTTCCACGGTTAGACTGGCTGACGTCATCGACAGAGTTTATTTTCGGCGGCACAGCCAACCCTTGAGGTCGAGGCGGCTTTGTTGCCGAAGTGCCGCTGTCATCTGGTGAAGATAAAAAATTGTGCAACTACAGATGTACGACTTTACCTGAACAAGTTCTGATCAGCTCATTTTTATGAAGTGTCTCAAAAAGACGAAAATGTTTTGGTTTTTTATCAGATAATAAGTGGTGGCTGCCTTGGAGGCGATGCAACAAAAAATCAGCCTAAAAATCAGCCGTGTACTAACCGCTGCCAATTCTGCTTAACTTAAAATCCAAATGTTTCCAATCTCACCTGGATTGGAAAATATAGGTCGCTTTCACAAGCTCAAAACGTCAAAAGCTTGAAGCTTCACAAGCTCAAATCTTTATCACAAGCTCAAAGCTTTATCACAAGCTCGAAACTTCACAACCTCACAGCTTCATCACAAGCTCGAAACTGCACAAGCTCAACGCTTCATCACAAGCTCAAAGCTTCATCACAAGCTCAACGCTTCATCACAAGCTCAAAGCTTCATCACAAGCTCAAAACTTCACAAGCTTAAAGCTTCAGCACAAGCTCAAAGCTTCATCACAAGCTCAAAGCTTCACAAGCGCACAGCTTCATCACAAGCTCAAAGCTTCACAAGCGCACAGCTTCATCACAAGCTCAAAGCTTCACAAGCGCACAGCTTCATCACAAGCTTTTCATAAAAACTTCGATTTCATAAAAACTCAAAATTCCGCGCTCACGAAACGCCCCAGAAACTAAAAACTAGACCTTGACACGTGATCTGGCAGAATAACTCCATCTGAAAACAAACGCTCACCAGACGACAGTGCAGTCAATTCGGAGCCAACCGCCACAGTCGCTTCGGCCATTTCAACATCGAATGACCGGCTACTGCTCAGCTTGGCCTCCCCGACGCTTTTACTGCCTGCAGCGGCGGCGGGGCCGGAGGCGGACTGCTCGCGCTTGTAGGACGGAGAGTCGAAGCTGGTCTCGTCCAGATCTGCACCGATGGAAAAGACTTGAGCTATAATGATCCATCGTGTTAAAATTTGCCATAATCAATGAACACCAACCAATCGGTATGGGAGACGGGCCTGGCGCCGGCGAAGGCGACGCAGCAGTTGGCGGCGGAGGTCCGGGAGTTGCACGACGTTGCATTGGCTGAGAATCTGAAGGCTGCCGCTGCTCCGGACTGGCGTCCTCAACGGCGTCGGCAAACCGCAGCCGTCCAGCGGGGCTGTGCGATCGCTGATGCTGATTGCCTGAGGCCTCGGCTCTTAGTCCGGCTGTCCGAGTTTTCCGCAGTATGGACACTATCGGACGATTGGCCGAACTGAAATTATGGCGTTGTTGCGACTGAGACTGCTGCAGCAGCTGCTGTTGTTGCTGCTTTTGATGACTGTTGCCTAGGCGACAAGGAGTCCTTAGCAACTGGTTGCATTGGTCGCGAACTCTAGGCGAGGCCATAGTGGCGCCGTCCTCAGCGAACACTCGATTGTCGGCCGGGTCTCGTCTGAGAAACTTGGCCGATCGAGGGTTAGTGAGCACTGGGGAACTGCAGGCAGGTGGGCATTGTTCGGGGTGCGCATGCGTTAGTGAACTGCAGATTCGGTGCAGGCAGGTGGGAAATGTCCAAGTTTTATTATTTTCTAAGAACTCTTAGAAAAGGTGAGACAGTTCTGATTCACCTAATTAGGGAAACACCTGAGGATGAGATATTGATAATTAGGGAAACACCTGCGGATATGAGATATTGATAATTAGGGAAACACCTGCGGATATGAGATATTGATAATTAGGGAAACACCTGAGGATATGAGACATTGATAATTAGGGAAACACCTGAGGATATGAGATATTGATAATTAGGGAAACACCTGCGGATATGAGATATTGATAATTAGGGAAACACCCGATAAGGATATGAGATATTGATAATTAGGGAAACACCTGAGGATATGAGATATTGATAATTAGGGAAACACCCGATAAGGATATGAGATATTGATAATTAGGGAAACACCTGAGGATATGAGATATTGATAATTAGGGAAACACCTGAGGATATGAGATATTGATAATTAGGGAAACACCTGAGGATATGAGATATTGATAATTAGGGAAACACCTGCGGATATGAGATATTGATAATTAGGGAAACACCTGAGGATATGAGACATTGATAATTAGGGAAACACCTGAGGATATGAGATATTGATAATTAGGGAAACACCTGCGGATATGAGATATTGATAATTAGGGAAACACCCGATAAGGATATGAGATATTGATAATTAGGGAAACACCCGATGAGGATATGAGATATTGATAATTAGGGAAACACCCGATAAGGATATGAGATATTGATAATTAGGGAAACACCTGAGGATATGAGATATTGATAATTAGGGAAACACCTGAGGATATGAGATATTGATAATTAGGGAAACACCTGAGGATATGAGATATTGATAATTAGGGAAACACCTGAGGATATGAGATATTGATAATTAGGGAAACACCTGAGGATATGAGATATTGATAATTAGGGAAACACCCGATAAGGATATGAGATATTGATAATTAGGGAAACACCTGAGGATATGAGATATTGATAATTAGGGAAACACCCGATAAGGATATGAGATATTGATAATTAGGGAAACACCTGAGGATATGAGATATTGATAATTAGGGAAACACCTGAGGATATGAGATATTGATAATTAGGGAAACACCTGCGGATATGAGATATTGATAATTAGGGAAACACCTGAGGATATGAGACATTGATAATTAGGGAAACACCTGAGGATATGAGATATTGATAATTAGGGAAACACCTGCGGATATGAGATATTGATAATTAGGGAAACACCCGATAAGGATATGAGATATTGATAATTAGGGAAACACCCGATGAGGATATGAGATATTGATAATTAGGGAAACACCCGATAAGGATATGAGATATTGATAATTAGGGAAACACCTGAGGATATGAGATATTGATAATTAGGGAAACACCTGAGGATATGAGATATTGATAATTAGGGAAACACCTGAGGATATGAGATATTGATAATTAGGGAAACACCTGAGGATATGAGATATTGATAATTAGGGAAACACCTGCGGATATGAGATATTGATAATTAGGGAAACACCTGAGGATATGAGACATTGATAATTAGGGAAACACCTGAGGATATGAGATATTGATAATTAGGGAAACACCTGCGGATATGAGATATTGATAATTAGGGAAACACCCGATAAGGATATGAGATATTGATAATTAGGGAAACACCTGAGGATATGAGATATTGATAATTAGGGAAACACCTGAGGATATGAGATATTGATAATTAGGGAAACACCTGAGGATATGAGATATTGATAATTAGGGAAACACCTGAGGATATGAGATATTGATAATTAGGGAAACACCTGCGGATATGAGATATTGATAATTAGGGAAACACCTGAGGATATGAGACATTGATAATTAGGGAAACACCTGCGGATATGAGATATTGATAATTAGGGAAACACCCGATGAGGATATGAGATATTGATAATTAGGGAAACACCCGATGAGGATATGAGATATTGATAATTAGGGAAACACCTGAGGATATGAGATATTGATAATTAGGGAAACACCTGAGGATATGAGATATTGATAATTAGGGAAACACCTGAGGATATGAGATATTGATAATTAGGGAAACACCCGAGGATATGAGATATTGATAATTAGGGAAACACCTGAGGATATGAGATATTGATAATTAGGGAAACACCTGAGGATATGAGATATTGATAATTAGGGAAACACCCGATAAGGATATGAGATATTGATAATTAGGGAAACACCCGATGAGGATATGAGATATTGATAATTAGGGAAACACCCGATGAAGATATGAGATACTGATAATTAGGGAAACACCTGAGGATATGAGATATTGATAATTAGGGAAACACCCGATGAGGATATGAGATATTGATAATTAGGGAAACACCTGCGGCTAGCCCTAAATACAGCCTTATACGATTCGTAACTAGCCCTATAAATTCCAAATTTGGGGCCCAACCAAAGTCTTGAGGTCACAGCACATTTCTATACAAAAAAAATCATGCAAGCAAACGCAGGTAACTTAAGTGCAAATTCACAATGCATATTTACCAAACTCGTTTCTTAATAGTGGAAAGCGAGCATAGCGGCGGCCGGGCATTGTTAGTGGAGGCATGGGCCGCAGCAGCAGTAGGTGTCATGAACACATTGGACAGCAAGCCTCTGAAAAATGCCGGTCTAAAAGCAAACAGGCAATAACTCAAAATTAAAAAACTTTAAAACGCTACGGTTTGTGATAAATAATTCAATCAACACGTCAGCACGGCACTCAAAAAACGTCAATCTTTTATGTCACAATAGACATAATACGCGCATCATCTACTGCAAGTAGGATGGCGCGAATAGTGACGGATATTATTGCATAAATTTATACGAAAAAGGTAACAAAAATCGATTAAAATTACCTATCAGATTGCACTGCCTTTAGCCAGGCCTGACGCTCCTGTTCGCGGGTGGCAACAACATTGGCGAACAGCTTCTCGGTAGTGACTGAAGTGCCGAACGGATTAACGCCAGCCAGGCTAGCAAAACCGCTTGGTTGGGCGGCTAGCGGCTTCGGATCGACTAAATTTCAAGATTTGAATACTTTTATTAATATATATATATATATATATATACATATACTTAACTTGCTAATTTTTATATTTTTAAAGCCATTGTAAAATTCTTTGCCCGATTAGGTAAGACAGGGTAGTGGTTGGAGCGTCGGACTCACGACTTGAAGGTCAGGGGTTCGATTCCCGATCCCATTAGAACAGTTTGTGTCCTTGAGCAAGACACTTAGCTCTGTGCATTTCTTCAGTTCACCCAGCTGTAAAATGGGCGCCAGCATTAGCTGGGGTAATTGAGGCTGTGTGTGGCGACCCCCCAGTCCTTATACAAACAGCCGCACGCAGCCTTCAGATGCGCCGCGCAAATAGCTGCGGCTGAGCTGTCAGTTGCACATCTGCACATTGGGGCAGGCACAATCAAATATTATATATTAGCCCGATGAAAACGGAAATTCACCCCAGAGTCGTTGCAGCTAACACAGGTAAAATAATAGAGGTGGACTCTAGACGACTCTAAAAAGTCGAGATGTCGCGGTCCAGTGCCCAAAAAGTCACTTTACGAATCAGAATCGCATCTCGCATTTGTAACAACTCTATTTAGTCTACTTGAGTTAGTAGAAATTTCAACGCCAACAACTACTTTTGGACGACTTTTTTACGATTCTACAACTCACGCGATGCGCTCGTGACTCTGTCGCATTGAGTCGTTAAAAAGTCACAAGAGTCGCCCCCAGAGTCGCTAGTTTTGCAATGACTCCAGCGATTCTCTTAGTGTTACATAAGTTCTACAATACTACAGTAGTCTTAGCCGCTTAGCTAGGACCCCAAACTTGTGAAATTCTACGCAATTCGCGTTCGTATTAGCTAAAATTCTTACCTGTCCTCCTGGTTGGCAGTGCCGCAATGTATGAAGTCCCGGCAGCCTGCTGAGCAATCTCCAACCTGAGCAAGTCCCGCTGCACCCTCGGCAGCGAGTCCAGCACAATGTCTACTAAACGTTTGCGTGCCGCCGAAGCTGCGTCGCACACCGGCAGGCGGTCGCTGAGCTGGGCGGCTTCCGCGTAGCGACCGGTTAGCAACAGGTGTGCAACCAGCTGCTCCTTGATCTGTGGGCGCGAATGTTTGTGAATGGATTTATCGCTCAATGTGTCGCTAAACTTGTCGCTCAATGTGTCGCTAAACTTGTCGCTCAATGTGTCGCTAAACTTGTCGCTCAATGTGTCGCTAAACTTGTCGCTTATCTAGTCGCCTAATGTCTCGCTAATCTTGTTGCTCAATGTGCCGCTTAACTTGTTGCTCAATGTGCCGCTAAACTTGTGGCTCAATGTGCCGCTAAACTTGTTGCTCAATGTGCCGCTAAACTTGTTGCTCAATGTGTCGCTAAACTTGTCGCTCAATGTGTCGCTAAACTTGTGGCTCAATGTGCCGCTAAACTTGTGGCTCAATGTGCCGCTAATCTTGTTGCTCAATGTGCCGCTTAACTTGTTGCTCAATGTGCCGCTAAACTTGTGGCTCAATGTGCCGCTAAACTTGTTGCTCAATGTGCCGCTAAACTTGTTGCTCAATGTGCCGCTTAACTTGTTGCTCAATGTGCCGCTAAACTTGTGGCTCAATGTGCCGCTAAACTTGTTGCTCAATGTGTCGCTAAACTTGTCGCTCAATGTGTCGCTAAACTTGTGGCTCAATGTGCCGCTAATCTTGTGGCTCAATGTGCCGCTACCGATAATCTTGTGGCTCAAGTACAAACCTGTTGGCAGCCCGACTTGGCGGCAAAATCAGCCAGCCCGGGCAGCTCCTCCTGACGCCAATGAATGCCAGCGAATAGTTTGCCGCGCCATCTATCGCTAGCCGCGCATTCGTTCAATAGTCGGGCTAGAAGGTCGGCCCGTTCAGCCGAGTCGCCAATCGGTCGGATAATCAAATCTAAGGCGAGGTCTGGCCGGCCGGAGGCCAGCAAAACTCGCACGGCCAGAGCCGGCGACACCTGGGCGTGCGGCCTGAATCGGATCAGACAACGGGCGGCCACGTTGGGAGCCAACTCGGCCACGGCCGAGACTACGCCGTCGGCTAGACCGGGGAACAGCGGCCGGGACAGGTCGGGATCGTCCAGCAGCGATAGGGCCTCAGGCCACAGCGAGTGATCGAGGCTCCAGAGAAGATTCGCCCACCGGGCTAGGGAAGCTGGCTGGCCGCTGACTGACAGGTAGCCGTCCCACTGCTCAGTCAGTTCCTCGGCGTCGTCAGCGTCCTCTAGCAGGGCCTTGATTGGTTGTTGCGGAGTTCATTGAAGACACTAGTAGGCACTAGGACAGACACTACAGACACTAGGTCAGACAATGACACTAGGTCAGACACTACAGACACTAGGTCAGACAATGACACTAGGTCAGACACTACAGACACTAGGTCAGACAATGACACTAGGTCAGACACTACAGACACTAGGTCAGACAATGACACTAGGTCAGACACTACAGACACTAGGTCAGACAATGACACTAGGTCAGACACTACAGACACTAGGTCAGACAATGACACTAGGACAGACACTACAGACACTAGGTCAGACAATGACACTAGGACAGACACTACAGACACTAGGACTGACACGACGGACACTACAGACACTAGGACTGACACTACAGACACTAGGTCAGACAATGACACTAGGACAGACACTACAGACACTAGGTCAGACAATGACATTAGGTCAGACAATGACACTAGGTCAGACACTACAGACACTAGGTCAGACAATGACACTAGGACAGACACTACAGACACTAGGACTGACACTACAGACACTGGTCAGACAATGACACTAGGACAGACACTACAGACACTAGGACTGACACTACAGACACTGGTCAGACAATGACACTAGGACAGACACTACAGACACTAGGACTGACACTACAGACACTGGTCAGACAATGACACTAGGACAGACACTACAGACACTAGGACTGACACTACAGACACTGGTCAGACAATGACACTAGGACAGACACTACAGACACTAGGACTGACACTACAGACACTGGTCAGACAATGACACTAGGACAGACACTAGGTCAGACACTAGGTCAGACAATGACACTAGAACAGACAATGACACTAGAACAGACACTAGAACAGACAATGACACTAGGTCAGACAATGACACTAGGTCAGACACTACAGACACTAGGTCAGACACTAGGTCAGACAATGACACTAGGTCAGACACTACAGACACTAGGTCAGACAATGACACTAGGACAGACACTAGGTCAGACAATGACACTAGGTCAGACACTACAGACACTAGGTCAGACAATGACACTAGGTCAGACACTACAGACACTAGGTCAGACAATGACACTAGGTCAGACACTACAGACACTAGGTCAGACAATGACACTAGGTCAGACACTACAGACACTAGGTCAGACAATGACACTAGGTCAGACACTACAGACACTAGGACAGACACTACAGACACTGGTCAGACAATGACACTAGGACAGACACTAGGTCAGACAATGACACTAGGAGACACTAGGTCAGACAATGACACTAGGTCAGACAATGACACTAGGTCAGACAATGACACTTGGTCAACAATGACACTAGGTCAGACAATGACACTAGGTCAGACACTACAGACACTGGTCAGACAATGACACTAGGACAGACACTAGGTCAGACAATGACACTAGGAGACACTAGGTCAGACAATGACACTAGGTCAGACAATGACACTAGGTCAGACAATGACACTTGGTCAGACAATGACACTAGGTCAGACAATGACACTAGGTCAGACACTACAGACACTGGTCAGACAATGACACTAGGACAGACACTAGGTCAGACAATGACACTAGGAGACACTAGGTCAGACAATGACACTAGGTCAGACAATGACACTAGGTCAGACAATGACACTAGGTCAGACAATGACACTTGGTCAGACAATGACACTAGGTCAGACAATGACACTAGGTCAGACACTACAGACACTGGTCAGACAATGACACTAGGACAGACACTAGGTCAGACAATGACACTAGGAGACACTAGGTCAGACAATGACACTAGGTCAGACAATGACACTAGGTCAGACAATGACACTTGGTCAGACACTACAGACACTAGGACAGACACTACAGACACTGGTCAGACAATGACACTAGGACAGACACTAGGTCAGACAATGACACTAGGTCAGACAATGACACTAGGTCAGACAATGACACTAGGTCAGACAATGACACTTGGTCAGACAATGACACTAGGTCAGACAATGACACTAGGTCAGACACTACAGACACTGGTCAGACAATGACACTAGGACAGACACTAGGTCAGACAATGACACTAGGAGACACTAGGTCAGACAATGACACTAGGTCAGACAATGACACTAGGTCAGACAATGACACTAGGTCAGACAATGACACTTGGTCAGACAATGACACTAGGTCAGACAATGACACTAGGTCAGACACTACAGACACTGGTCAGACAATGACACTAGGACAGACACTAGGTCAGACAATGACACTAGGAGACACTAGGTCAGACAATGACACTAGGTCAGACAATGACACTAGGTCAGACAATGACACTTGGTCAGACACTACAGACACTACAGACACTGGTCAGACAATGACACTAGGACAGACACTAGGTCAGACAATGACACTAGGTCAGACAATGACACTAGGTCAGATAATGACACTAGGTCAGACAATGACACTTGGTCAGACAATGACACTAGGTCAGACAATGACACTTGGTCAGACAATGACACTAGGTCAGACAATGACACTAGGTCAGACACTACAGACACTGGTCAGACAATGACACTACGACAGACACTAGGTCAGATACTAGGTCAGACAATGACACTAGAACAGACACTAGGTCAGACAATGACACTAGAACAGACACTAGGTCAGACAATGACACTAGAACAGACACTAGGTCAGACAATGACACTACGACAGACACTAGGTCAGATACTAGGTCAGACAATGACACTAGAACAGACACTAGGTCAGACAATGACACTAGAACAGACACTAGGTCAGACAATGACACTAGAACAGACACTAGGTCAGACAATGACACTAGAACAGACACTAGGTCAGACAATGACACTACGACAGACACTAGGTCAGATACTAGGTCAGACAATGACACTAGAACAGACACTAGGTCAGACAATGACACTAGAACAGACACTAGGTCAGACAATGACACTAGAACAGACACTAGGTCAGACAATGACACTAGGTCAGACACTACAAAGAAACATTCGCACGGACACAGACTGAATTACATTAGGACATGCACTAAAAGACCCTAGAACAGATAGGGTCAGACACTACAAAGAAACATTCGCACGGACACAGACTGAATTACATTAGGACATGCACTAAAAGACCCTAGAACAGATAGGGTCAGACACTACAAAGAAACATTCGCACGGACACAGACTGAATTACATTAGGACATGCACTAAAAGACCCTAGAACAGATAGGGTCAGACACACGGGAAAGCCATTAGAAGTTCGTGTGCAGCGCAGACTAACAACGCCATACCTGCAAGTCCATTAGCAGATAGGCAAACAGGCAGTGCTGCAGTCTGGGATCGCAGCCGGCGGGCGCCCTGAGGAACACGGACTCCAGCAGGTGTCGAGCATCGGCAGGCGGATAGGTCATCGACACCGGTGACTCCGCCTTGGCGCCGACAGAGTCAATATCGACGCAGTGACCGGCCGGCGCGGCATCGTAGCTGAACAACCGCTCGATCAGACAGTCGACGACTAGAGCTCGCGACCGCCTGGCGTCGGCCACCTGGGCCTCCAGGTCGGCGAAAACCGGCGCCAATCGGCCGGGCGGCAGCAGGCGAGCCCTGGCGCACCATTGCAATCTTCTGGCGTATGCGCAAAGGCGGGACACCGCGTCCGCCCGACAGCGAAGATCAGCGACGGCGGCCGACGACGCTGGCCGACAATCCAGCAGGCGACGAAGCAGCTCGTCCAGACGATCCAGCAGCGTCACCAGTTGAACAACCCGACTATCATCGGCGACAGCGTCCGCGTCGACATCTTTAATAACTTCGTCCTCGTCGACATCGTCCTGCTGGTTGTCGACGCTAAACAGTCCGGCCGTGGCCGAGTCCAGCAGATGCTTGTATCGACGGACGCTGGCCCAGAGCCAGTCGATCACCAGGGCGGAGTACTGGCCGCAGCCCAGCGTCGGCAGGGCATCATCGCGGATGTGCTCCAGACAGACTGTGAGGAGGCGCCGCCTGGCATCCGAGTCGTTCTCACCAACGACATCGTCAGACTCTGCTGCCGAGGACGGCGGCGGTGACAGCAGGCCGAGCTGGACGCACCGGTCAGCGAGCTCATCGGCCCTGGCCATCAGGCTGTCCGGCGACAGGCGGCCAATCAAGTCCAGGTGGGCTCGCTGGGCGCCGTCGCATCGGAGCAGCAGGGCGTGCGGCGGGCAGTGCAGGCGGATCCGGTAGCCGAGGGAGGCGGGGTAGAACAGCTGCTCGGCCGGAGCGGCTCCGGGCCGCGGGTTGAGGCCCGGCTGGAATTGCGTCACCTGCGTTGGTATCGGCGAGGGATTATTATTGAGGACTTTGCAATTGTGAGCTGAACTAAGAACTGTTTTTATTAACTATTAATGCTTCTTTATGAAAAATAAATGCACTTAAAAGACACGGAGACAAAAGCAGACACCAGACACACAAATAGACACAAGACACACACATGCAGACACACTCACGCAGACACCAGACACATGCAGACAAACTCACGCAGACACCAGACACATGCAGACACACTCACGCAGACACCAGAAAACACACACGCAGACACACTCACGCAGACACCAGACACATGCAGACACACTCACGCAGACACCAGACAACACACATGCAGACACACTCACGCAGACACCAGACACATGCAGACAAACTCACGCAGACACCAGACACACACATGCAGACACACTCACGCAGACACCAGACACACATGCAGACACTCACGCAGACACCAGACACATGCAGACACACTCACGCAGACACCAGACAACACACATGCAGACACACTCACGCAGACACCAGACACATGCAGACACACTCACGCAGACACCAGACACATGCAGACACACTCACGCAGACACCAGACAACACACATGCAGACACACTCACGCAGACACCAGACACACATGCAGACACACTCACGCAGACACCAGACACACACATGCAGACACACTCACGCAGACACCAGACACACACATGCAGACACACTCACGCAGACACCAGACAACACACATGCAGACACACTCACGCAGACACCAGACACACATGCAGACACCAGACACACACATGCAGACACACTCACGCAGACACCAGACACACACATGCAGACACACTCACGCAGACACCAGACACACACATGCAGACACACTCACGCAGACACCAGACACACATGCAGACACTCACGCAGACACCAGACACATGCAGACACACTCACGCAGACACCAGACACACATGCAGACACTCACGCAGACACCAGACACACATGCAGACACTCACGCAGACACCAGACACACACATGCAGACACACTCACGCAGACACCAGACACACATGCAGACACCAGACACACACATGCAGACACACTCACGCAGACACCAGACACACACATGCAGACACACTCACGCAGACACCAGACACACACATGCAGACACACTCACGCAGACACCAGACACACACATGCAGACACCAGACACACACATGCAGACACACTCACGCAGACACCAGACACAGAGACAGCAAAGCGACTCACAGAGTCCGGCACCACAGTGGCAGCCAGCACAAATGGCGCGGGGCCTCCCAGCAATCTCAGTCCGCTGCTAAGCAGATGCCGCTGCAATTCCAGCCGGTGAACAGCAAAGTAGGGATGCAGGCTCCGCAGGCTGTACTTGGCAGTCCTAGGCAGCTGGCACTGATACCAGCGGTTAAGATCAAACACGCCAACATGCAGAATAGATCCCGAGCATTCAGTCCAAACAAAATAGGCCCGACTCAAATCTTCGTCGTTATTAATCGATTGTCTAGTAAAGAAATTGTCGCAATGGATCAATCGGCTATTGGTGGATTCGCCGCCGCTCAGAGCCAGACACTGGGAGAACGACACCCCTGCGCTAACCAGAGTGTCGTAGTGAACACAAGCCACTGGATCCGATCCGTTAGACGAAGATTCCGATTGAGAACTGCTGAGCGACTTGCGATCTCTGTACTTTAGCTGATAGAGTACTATGGTACTCAGGGCAGATACTTCTCTGTAAACATGTTGAGGCGGGAGATGAACAGGTGGGTTGTGAATCGCACTAAAACCCGGTAGTCTCTAATCAGATTCATTTATTCAATAATTATGCTAACACACCTGCTGCCCCGGCAGATCCACAGGTAGAGCAGGTTCATTGGATCGTCGTCGGCTTTTAATAGCACAAAATGAGACACCGGCGGCGAGGAGAACTCAATTTTGCAGGTGAATCTGAAGCAAACAGACATTTGTTTAGCTAATGCTTTCGAAAAGCTTAATTAACACTCAAAAACTACATTAAAGAGTCAAAAAAGCAGATCGATAAGGAGCAGAAACAGGAGATATGGGGATCAGAAAAAGAAGACATGGAGATCAGAAAAAACAGACATGGAGATTAGAAAAGCAAACACGGGGATCAGTAAAAGAAGACATGGGCATCAGAAAAAGCAGATTTAGGGATCAGGAAAAGCTGATTTGCTGATCCGCACTCACTCGTGAAAGCCGTCAACCAGTCTCCAGATTTGAGCTCCGCCAAAGCTGAATCCGACAAGCAGAGAGGCGGTCAGCTTAGAATAGTGCAGAGCCGTCACCGACACGCTATCGGCGGAGAACGCCTGCCAAACTTCTCCGTTAGTTTTCTTATATTTGAAACAGGCACTGCTTGTCAACAGGTTGTCTGTAAATAAGATTTTATTGACTTTTATGGTGACATGTTGACACATCACACAACTTTAACTTTTGCTCAGCATGTACAAGCATATCTTCTCTGGCTTCCCATTTAATTTTTTCACTCTAATTTTCCTAATTCTTTCTTCCCTAACTTTTCCACTCTAATCTTCCCAAGTCTGTCTTCCCCTCTAATTTTCCCACTCTAATCTTCCTAAGTCTGACTTCTCTCTATTCTCATTTTCCCACTCTAATCTTCCCCACTCTGATCGACTACCTCTACATCAATTTATTTCCACCGCTATCGATCTAAGCTGTTTTCCTAAGCCTTTTTATTCAGCCCCCCTTACCATCCAGCAGGCAGTAGAGATGCCCGCCGCTGTCGCAGGCGGCATCCCGTAGCCGCGCCACGGCGTCAGCCGGCGCAGGCGCCGACGCCACTACAGCCAGAGTGGACATCGGCATCGCCTGAGCTGCCGCGGATGTCGGCATTGTGTTCGCCGAAGCCGACGCTGCCGCCGACTCCGGGCCAGTCGCTGAAGATGCGCCGCCGCCGCCGCCGCAGCCGCTTTCGTCGCTGTCGCCGCCGCCGAAGCCCAAATCGCTGCCGAGCTCGTCGTCGTCAAGTCGAAGATCAATTAGCATCACGTGACCAGAGTGGCAGCCAATAGCGGCGCAGCCAGCGAACGCGCCAAGCAACGGGCCGCAAACGGAAGCGGGCTGGAGACAGTCGGGCATGGCCAGCACGGCCAGACAGGAGGCCCGGTAAGGCAGTCTGAGCCGCTTCAAGGCAGCGGATCGACCGCACTGCAACATCACCAGGTGACAATCGGCCGTTTCAATTGCCTCGGCTGCCACTAGAAGATGCTGAATAGAGTCTAGGCTGAAGAATTTCACGTCGCGTATAGACCAGGTGCACGGAGACGAGCGGCCCAGGTGCCAGGCGCCGGCTGGCCTGTAGCTGGGCACATGGAGGCAGTGCAGGCGGGGGCCGCTCCAGTAGCACACGGTCTTGCCATCTATAGATAAGGGATGTAAGGATATAGATAATGGTAAATCAATACTCACACCTGGATATAGATGATGGTAAACCAATATTCACACCTGGATATAGATAAGGGTAAACCAATATTCACACCTGGATATAGATGATGGTAAACCAATATTCACACCTGGATATAGATAAGGGTAAACCAATATTCACACCTGGATATAGATAAGGCTAAACCAATCAACAATTATCATAGATTATTGGTAAACAAAACCACTATTACACATTAAATAGATAACCAATTAATTATTTACCCGAAGAGACTGCAGTGCCACTTCCTGGTTCTGTTAGTGGAAGAAGTTTGAACTCTGTTTCCACTCTAACATCAGATGGAATCAGTAGGGACCCCATTGCACTGGAACAGAAAACATTGGAGATTTGAAAGCTAATGAACATATCATTTTTCATTAAAATTGAAAATATTTTAAATTATTTCAATTTTTAATTTTTAACTTTCAACTTTCAATTTGAACTTTCACTTTTAACTTAAAAATTTAACTTTCATTTTTATTTATTTGAAAGTGAAAAACATCTGATAAATTTGAAAAAGCAATAATTTTGCTCAACAATATTTCTAAAATAAAAAGACCTTTATTATAGTGAAATAGGCCTAGGATATAATATTAACAATAGAGCAATTTCTATAAAACTGATCAATATTTTGGTCTGCTTTATTTCATATAGATAATGGACTTTATACAAATAGAAGAGTTTCAAAAATGTTGTCATTAAGACAACTCAAAAGCTTTTTTGACAATTTTTGAGGCATAGTTTAGTACTTTTATTTGGAATATATAAGATAATGTTTTCTTTGTCTTTCAAATATATCCATTTGGATATAGCAAATGCAATTAAATCAAAAATATTTTTTGAAATCGAAGAAATATACAATAGATAAATATTTGGTATACTCAAAATTGAATTAAATTGACCAAAAATAAAATTTAAATTGGAAATGGAAAGTTGACAATCTGAATACTGAATAATTGCTTTGCTATGGAACAAATATTTGGAACAAAAAAAGTAAAGTATTATTATTATGGCTTATAAATGAAAGAAAAGAATTAGTGATAGTTGTGCTCTAAGGAAAGGCAGAGGGATTAAAGGCATAACAATTGAGTATATTATGTTAAGATTTGAGAAGGCTTAAAAAATGGAAGATTAAGAAGTTCAAGTTTGAAGAGTTGACAGTGCTAGGGGTTGTGGACTTGAGACTCATAAATGAGAGGAGGGAATTAATGATGAGACAACATGTGGCACATCTTGAGGAAAGGCAGGGGTGCTTAAGCAATCAAAGGCAAGTTGTGTTCAGGCTTTTGGAGAAAAAAACATTAGGAATCAAGTTTATAGATCATAGATTCCAGGGTGTTAATTCCTATAAACTTGAAGAGTAGAGTTAGCATTTGGTCTAGGTGCACTTTTTATTGAATAAATAAAGATGATGGCCTATTGATCAAAGGCTACTAAAAGGATATTATTCACAAATATATATGTATTTAGCATTATTCAGTATTTAAATCAGTTCTATCAGATATTTTCATATAAAATTGGTTTAAAAAATTCATTTCATTTTTCAAATCTATAAAAATATCAATTAAATAAAATGGATAGAAACTGCTTTTCTTAGGAAAATAAAAAGTTTTATAGAGTATTTACTACATTGTTATTAGATTAATTTTTAGCCAATGTCCTAGTTTCCCATATTAAATTATTTTCACACTGAACTTTAAACAAATGAACTAAAACAAATTTACTTAAGTATATATTAGTAAAAGTATAGCTTTTAGTCTTAAACAAGTAAAAGCACATATATGCTTAAAGTTCAAGTTAGGCCTAACTATAAAAATTATATCTAAAGTTACAAATGAATAGCACTAGTGATAACCTTTTTGATTTTTTTGACTCCCATCTCAGCAAGTTCTTCTAGTATTGACTATTCCAAAAGAAGTGCCTCAACTTTCTGTACTAGGTAACCCATTACATTATTAGGCCTACTATACTATATAATACTGCTTTTAAGACCTTCATAGTTTAGACTTGCACATATCTTAAGTATACTTTATTAAATATATTTCAATTCATTGTTTAAAATCTGGTATCAAATTAAAAATAATTTAAAGCTAGAAACTAGGATATTGCCATAATGCCCTTTTTATTATTTAGGCATCATAAACTGGGGCATTGAAAAGCTGGGATACCTAGGATACCAAATGTCAAGTACCAAAAAGCACAAGCAACAATCAACAAAAGGTCAAAAAGCATGGAAATCATATAGACATATGTATATATATTTTCTAATATTAATATCCAAAGACTACCTTGACTTCTTGTCTTGTTTTCTAGATCTTAGGCCTATTTTAAGGCAGTGTAAATGAGGCTTAAATAGAAAATAAGTTGTGAGACCACACTTAAACTATATTCACTTTTTCAATTTAAGAGTACAATTTCAAAATTCAGGGTGCATATAATGCATACTCAGCATACAAAAACCTAGAATATACTCATTTTAAGCCTAGCTTGTTCATTAGAAATTCAATCAAAAAATTTCAATGAAGAAAACTATATCTATATATAGGCCTAGGCTAACAGATTATTTTTTGGAAGTGTTTATCCCTACAATCCCATGCCAATAATTCCAATTTTATTTATATGGATCCATGTTAGTGATTTTCAGTTTATCCCTATGGCAGCTTGTTAAAATAGCTGCCAACATTCAAGTCTATAGGCTGTGTCAATAATTTCAATTTATGTGTCCCTATAGCAGCTTATTGAAATAGCTACCACTATTCAAGTCTATAGACTATGTCAATAATTTTCAACTTATCCCCACGACAGCTTATTGAAATAGCTGCCACCATTCAAGTCTATAGGTTGTATCAATAATTCCAATTTTATTGACACGGATCTATGCTGATAATTTTTAGCTTATCCATATGGCAGCTTATTGGAATAGAGTTAAAATAAAATAAAATAAATCTATTTAAAAACTGTCTTTTTGTTCTTACTGTTTTATAAATCTTCCAAATAAACTACTAAATACTGAATAGTAGGCCAATTTAGTTTTTGTTAAAACTTTTTTGTTGTTAAAAGGGTTTAAAACATACTAACTAACTGCTTCTTTGTGTGTGGCACAAAAATTTCTTTGTAGTTTTTTACTTAGATACTAGAAAATAGTTTGTTATGAAAGTTGCTAGGGCCTAATTAAATTGATAAAAAAGTTGATATTGGTTTTGTCAATATTAATTGAATACTATTGATGCACTAATTATCATGTTTAATTTCTTGTTTAGAAATTAAATTTAAATACTTGCTTAGCTGCTAGCTTTGCTTAAAACAACCAAGTGACCTCAAGATCAAGGCAAATGAGACTTGCAAAATTCTAAATTCAATAGGACCTATGTAATAATAATAATAATAATAATGACAATATCAATTTTGAATAGAGTTAATAAGATGTTCAAATGACACTGTCATACTGTAGCTTCAATGGGGCCTGGAAAGTCATACAACATTATCATAACTGATATAACAATTATTTTAAGCTAGGCCTATGCAATATATAGGTGTAAGACCAAGATGGCCACACACCAAGATGGCCACAGCTGGGGTGGGGGTCACGGAAAATGACAGCTGGTTTACTATTGGATAGCTTCGGGTGGGGAGATGTGGGGTTGCAATGGGGGGGTTTAGACAGGCAGTCAAAATTTTATTAGTTTATTGCAGGGCTAAAGACAAAAATGGTTACGAGTCTTAATTTCCTACTTATAGTAGGCCCCTAAGAGGTGTAAACATATTTCGTATTAAACAAATCTCTTCTTCATATAAAATCTGGTGTAGCTTTTTCCATTTCTCTTATTGGTCGAGACTAATTTACTTGTTTAAAGGGATAAAAACTGGGTAAATTTCATGCCCTGTTCAAAATTCATCTGTCTTATTCACTGACAGCAGTCTAAGCACTTAGATACAAAATGGCAGGCGCATATCCATGTGTAGTCTGTCTGCAGCCAGTTTGCGATGGACAAGAAGCAATTGAGTGTTCTCAATGCTTGAATTGGCAGCACCGTGCATGTGCACCGTCAACCCGACGAATCTTGAAGTGCGACGGAACTTTTAGCATTGTCAAGGCACCTTTCAAACAGCTTTACAGTGTACACGGCGCGATTCGCTTTGATGGGCAGGAAAGGCTGGTACCACTTGCCTTCTTTTTGATGTCCGGTAAGGCTCAAGCTGATTATCAAGCCTGCTTTTGTTGCCTTTGGGAGTCAACAGGTAATGCGCCAATCAAGTTCACCTGTGACTTTGAAGCTGCTGCTTGGCAAGCAATTTGGCTGGTATATCCAGGTGCGCAAGTTCGCGGCTGCTTCTTCCATTATTGTCAAGCTGTCTTCAGGCGTGTCCAAAATCTTGGCCTTCAGGTGCAGTATTCCACTGTTCCAGCAGTTAAGTTGGTTGTACGCATGCTTCTCTCGATTCCATGCTTGCCGTCCGCTTGTATGCTTGATGGTCTGGCAGCCTGCATTCAACTGGCAATAGGTAATGAGCTACTCCTACAGCTAGCCGAGTATGTGCGCACTACCTGGCTGCAGCATCCCATCTGGGACCATGATGCTATCTGCGTCTTCGAGCAGTACAAGAGGACCAACAACGACGTAGAAGCCTGGCATGGTCAACTCAACAAGCGTGGACAGAAACCGCTGAACTTCTACCTTCTGCTGGACCTGCTAGAGCGTGATGCTGAACAGGTACGACGGCTACAGCAGCAAGTTCACGGGGGCCAGGCTGTTACTCATCACCAGCAGGTGCATGCCAGGTACGCACGAGTGAATGCTGCCTTCGAGACGCATTGCAGACATCTTAGAGAAAGTACACTTTCAATTGCGGCTTTTCTAAGGGCCTGCAGCCATCTGCACACTCAGCCTGTCTGGCAGGTACAGCAGCCTGCAGACGAGGAGGCTTAAAAACTCATCAACTACCCAAGCCGCCCGCCCAAATCTATTGCCATTTCAGATCATAACGAGTTAAAAAAGCCAAAAAATCCGCACTTACTTATTTGTACTGCACCCATTGCTATAATTTGCTTGAACTTTGTCATCTATCCATGCCACCCGTACCTTATTGCCATTTCAGATCATAATGAGTTAAAAAAGCCAAAAAATCCGCACTTACTTATTTGTACTGCACCCATTGCTATAATTTGCTTGAACTTTGTCATCTATCCATGCCACCGTACCTTAGAATCACCGTGCACATTTCTTGCCAGATTTTACACTTTGTTTTACGCTCAAATTTGGGATGGGGGGTTCATTGCGTCGCACTTACAGAGCAAACAGCCTTTACTTGGGCTAGTCACTGCATGTATGTGTGACTCAGTGCACTTCTGCCTCCGTAATTCATCATCATCCCATCATCCCCATCATTATGCATGATATTATATGAGCTACGTATACGAGCTATTAAAATGCAGATATGAGATACCTTTTGCACCCACATTCGCAGAACAGCTAGGCCTGATGAAAGATTTCATAGAAAAACAATTTATTCATTGCTACAAACTGTTGTCAATCCGTTGGTATCTAGAAATAATATGAAGTATCGTGAATGGGTGGCAACTGATGCAGTGTTTTTATTTTTGATTTCCACTTCTATTGAGTTCACATACGAGCCGTATTAATTTGTTTAAGTTGAATACAAAAGGTAGGCGGGGTTGCTTTCAATTCAAGCTTGAATGAGCAAAGACTTAATTTATGGTCACGGATCGTTACACTCAAGCCAACCCTAGAGCAACATTTTTTTCAATTGTGGCCTGTACGATATGACAACTGATACGATACGATTGGAAGTCATAAATAGTCTAAATAACTGACTGGCTTGCGTGGAGATAAAAATCTATCTATATAAAACAGCTCACCTCAAATCAGCCATATCGTTATTTTTCGTTGCAATCTTTTTTCAGTTTTAACATTTTTAGCCAACTGCTATGGTTGGTAACCATGATAACAATTTGGCTCGTAAAAAAATAACTCAATATAGTGAATCTGCATGCAGCACTTAGCATGAAGCCTCAGATTTATTTATGTAAATATCATTTGTACTCTTTATGCACTGCGGCAAATTTGCACAGATATGAGATGCATGTATTTTTCAGCAAGTACTGATACCCAAGAGACGCAAGGCTTCAATCAAAGTCTGACAATTCTGAAATCTCGTCAAATTAAGCCGAACCTCTAAATACATGTACAGACACAAGTCTGATACAAACAGAAGAGAGAAGAGATCAGATAGGAGAGATTAAAGAGGAGAAAGGAGAGATGAGAAAGCAGAGACGAGAAATGAGACAGTAGAGCTAGAACAGAGGAGAGAGGAGAGGGAAGAGATTATAGAGACGAGTGGAGAGAGAAGAGAAATATGTGAGAGCAGACATGAGAGACAATGGGAGAGAAGTGGAGTGAAGGAGAAAGGAGAATAAAGGGGAGAATCGAGAGGACAGGAAGAGAGTGGAAGGGAGAGAAGAGAGATGAGAGGAAATAGAAGAATGGAGAAGGGAGAGAGTAGAAAGGAGAAGAGAGATGGGAGAGCAGGAGAGATGAGAGGGAGGAGAGTAGAGAGGGGAGGTGAAAGAGTAAAGGGGAGAAAGTTGAGAGAAGAGTTGGGAGAGTTGGGAAAAAAGAGGAGAGATGTTAAAGGAGAGTACAGATGAGAGATGAGAGAGAGGAGATAAGACAGGAAATAAATAATAGGAGAGAGGGTCGAGATGATAGAGGAGAGAGAATTGAGAATTTCGCACTGACCTACGAGGTGCGAACAAACACGAGAAATCAAACTGAAATGTGCTAATTTTAACAGTCCCAGACTTCCATTGTTCCTACAAAATTTTAAAACAGCGGGGCAGGACCTCCTGCGGGGCAGACCCATAGAAATTTTTCCGGTTTCCAAGATAATATTGACTTATAGGGAATAAACACATACCGTACGAGCTCAAATTTGAGCTCAAAGTTCG
Source organism: Macrostomum lignano (assembly GCA_002269645.1). Classification (NCBI taxonomy): domain Eukaryota; kingdom Metazoa; phylum Platyhelminthes; family Macrostomidae; genus Macrostomum; species Macrostomum lignano. Next base: position 5,641 of record NIVC01002208.1, on the reverse strand, counting down.
AGCTCAAATCCTAGATATTTAAACATCGCCACATGAGAACGGAGTCACAACATAGTTTGAATATGATGGAAAGCGCACGTAAATAAGCGAAAAGCGGTATCCAAGGGCAACACGAGCAATCTTTCAATACGCTAATTGGGAGGGGATTAAGCAATCACGGGCTGACTTCCATTCTGCCACTCAGCGGGGGTCGAACGGGAGACTAACTCCTAATAAATAAATTTTCTCAGTCCTATAATCTTTAATGACATGACATGGCCTTCACACATGGGGCTCCAAGGCCTCCATGCTCCTTCCAGTGATTTTTTAGAATAGTCTTTGGCTCTTAGCAAAGAGCAAAGAGAGAGCAAAGATGAAAGAGAAGAAAGGTGAGGGAAGATATGACGAGAGAAGATGGAAGAGAGGAGATAGGAAAGAAGAGAAGAGAAGAGAGAGAGAGAAGAGAGAGGAAACAAAAGAGAAGATAGAGTTTCAAAGGATCCGAGGGACATAGAGAGAGACAGGAGGCCAGAGATTTTGCCGATACATGTTTTCGAAAGACAAGTTTTTGTTTGAGTATGACTTCAGATTTTAGAACTAGATATAAGCTGAGCTGAGAGAGAAGATGAAAGTAGAGGCTGAGAGTAGAGAGAGGCTGAGAGCAGAGAGGGGCTGAGAGCAGAGAGGGGCTGAGAGCAGAGAGGGGCTGAGAGCAGAGAGGGGCTGAGAGCAGAGAGGGGCTGAGAGTAGAGAGGGCTGGGGATAGAGGTTGAGAGTGGATAGAGGCTGAGAGTAGATAGAGGCTGACAGTGGAGAGGCTGAGAATAGAGAGGTTGAGAGTAGAGAGGCTAGTTCACGTTGTTCTCAATCCCATTCCACTATACATGTAGTTTTTATCTAATGTGACTAAGCTGCTTTTAGTGCAGGGGTTGGCAAACTTTTTACCTCGATTGAGAACCCAGCTCATGACTGCCCTTCTAGTCTGCTTCGTTGGCCCCCAAAGCGAAGCGAGGAGTCCTGATGACAGAGCGGGCCAGAGGTGAGGAGAGAGGGTAAGGAATAGAGAAGAGAAATACAAGCATAGGATAAAGGAGAGGCGAAGGAATAAAGGAGAAGAGAGTTGATGAGAGGAGAGGGCAGACATGAGAGAGAAAAGATGAGAGAAGAGGGCAGACATGAGAGAGAGAATAGATGAGAGAGAGGGCAAGAGATGAGAGGAGAAGGCAGAGATGAGAGAGAGAAAGATGATACAGGAGAGGGCAGAGATGAGAGAGAAAAGAGAGAACAGGGCAGACATGAGAGAGAATAGATAAGAGAGGAGAGGGCAAGAGATGAGAGAGGAGAGGGCAGAGATGAGAGAGAGAGAGAAAAGATTAGAGACGAGAGGGCAGAAATGACAGAGAAAAGAAAAGAGACGAGAGTGCAGAGATGAGAGAAAAGATGAGAGACAAGAGGCACTCCAATTTTTGCTTACTTCTATCATAACTAATACCTTTACCCTCTACCTTTAACTTTTAACATATACAAACAACACGTCAGTTTTAGTATATTGAGATACGTTTGAAACTATTATCCATGATACAAAAATCAAATGTCTTGTGCTAGTAGTGCTACTAGCTTTAGTAGGTAGTAATACCTGCTGTAAAGGGAAGTGTTTTTTGTTTTACTTAGTCTAATTTCACTAACAAAATCTGTCTTCTCCGAGACTTGAAGCTACGTCATACCCCACCCCAATCACAGCCAATAGGAAATGAGGAAATATATAGACCTATTCCTATCCAAGCAGCCATTCAGAGCTGTGGCCATCTTGGTGTGTGGCCATCTTGGTCATGCGCCAATATATATTACAATAAAAAAGACTAATATGTAGATGTAGCAATATTTAACATTAGTACACAAAACTAAACACAAACAACTGCATAATCTTAGCCTAAATACACAAAACTAAACACAAACAACTGCATAATCTTAGCCGTTGTCTATATATTATAGACAAACAAGATTATGCAGTTGTTTGTGTTTAGTTTTGTGTACTAATGTTAAATATTGGAATTAGCCTAAGATTATGCAGTTGTTTGTGTTTAGTTTTGTGTACTAATGTTAAATATTGCTACATCTACATATTAGTATTTTTATTGTAATTTATATATTGCATAGGCCTAGCTTAAAATAATTGTTATATCAGTTATGATAATGTTGTATGACTTTCCAGGCCCCATTGAAGCTACAGTATGACAGTGTCATTTTAACATCTTGTTAACTCTATTCAAAATTGATATTGTCATTATTATTATTATTATTATTATTACATAGGTCCTATTGAATTTAGAATCTTTAAAAGAATTGGTCTTTTAAAGATTGAAAAGATTCTTAGCCATGGGGATAGGCCTAAGCTAAAAATTATTGATAGATCTATGTAGATAAAATTAGACTTATTGACATAGCCTATAGACTTGAATAGTGGCAGCTATTTCAATAAGCTGCCATGGGGACAAGCTGAAAATTATCCACATGGATCTGTGTGAATAAAATTGGAATTATCGGCATGGGACTGCATCTATAGCCTAAGGATAAGATAAGCACTTCCTATTTTTTACTAATTGACTAGGCCTAGGGCCTAGGCCTAGTAAAGTAATTTAGACAATTATTTGAGTGGTCTCAGTTGGTCTTTTGTATAGTTCAATTGCAAAAACAATTGTCTAAAAATAGATATATGATAGCTTTGATAGGCCCTACCTATAGGCCTAGCCTATATCATGGGTCCATAACTTAGACATATCACACTATGACACATGCCAAATAAGTGATGCAGCTGATATTATTATTATGTAAGGTGATGCATGCACTGTGTTGTGCAGAATAGCCTACACATAGCCAGATAGCCATCAAGCATCGCCAGATCAGATCCTAGATTGCAAATAGATGCTTCTATCTGTTTAATAATTAAACCATGGATTTTATTATAGGGAATTTATAGGGGCCTATAAATTCAAAATAGTGTTCCGCCGTAGCCGTAGCTACGGCTACGGGATCCTACGGCAAATACGGTAAAATAGGTGCCTACGGCAGCTACGGATACGCCTACGGTAGCTAGCTGCTCTTACGGCTACGACTACGGAAATATGGTAGTTGCTTCCCGTAGATTCCCGTAGGTCCCGTAGTTATTAATGTTAAAAATTGAAAAAAATATTAGAAGCAGATAGAGTAAAACAAAGATACTTTTAGTAAACTGTATTATCAACCTAGAAACTTATAAAGTATACCTAAAAAGTACAATAAAACACTAGCAAACTCTATTTTTTTATTGTAAAAATTTCAGCATTCGTACTTTCAGTAACGATAAAGTATTGTTGCTCTGAAAAAAGACGAAATCTTACAAAGGCAATTAAGTGTTTCTTTTATTTTCTAATTTAATTTGCAGTTGTTTAAGCACTAGGTTATCTTCTTGATTCAAAATATTTTGTTTTTTTAGACTTTTTGTTAAAACTATTACGGCTACGGCTGCGGGAACTACGGGAATATGGTAATTTCGGGGTCCCTACGGCTACGGAATACGGAGAATTGGAGTAAGCCGTAGTTTTGCTTACGGCTACGGCTACGGTACATGGACCCTCCTTACGGCGGAACACTAATTCAAAATTAGACCTATAAAATAAAACTATTCACAGCCTATTCAAACACAATCAATCTCGAACTCTTCTCCGCAGAGCCATGAAAACATAGGTGCTCAAATACACTCAGAGGGTGAAAAGTAGTTTTATTTCTGTTACAATGATATCGGAGGGCCACCGCGTCTAAAAACTCGCTGGCGTGCACACGAGTTCTTTATTGGTCTCGTTTTAAACAAATATTTTTAGATGACAAAAAGAAGCCGTTTTTTAAAGGTTTATAAGTCAATATACGCACTGGTGGTTTGAGAAATGTTGCGCTATAAATACTTTAAACTCTTTTTCGCGGCACCGCGAAGTCTCCCAACAACACAACGCCCACTGGAAACTTATTGATATTTTTATTCATTGGCATTTAAATACATCTAAAACTATATCTACGACGATTTGCAAAGAATATTTTATTTAAAAGTTAAAAAAATACAATCGAAATGTCACATTGTTCAGGGAAATGTAAAATTCTTCACATATTCGTCTGCGCGTTTTCCTTGTGTGAACGTTTTTATCCAAATTACAAGGACGACTTTAATTTTTGGCTAAGGAAGGACAACTAAAGTACGTTAATCAATGAAAATACTATATCAATTTTAATAAACGTTCTCTTGCAATGGCTGTAGCATAAACTTGAATTTTTTATTTTAATTTTTATGATTTGCACAGTATTTGCATAGGATATAGAAATATATTTGTGTTTGTCAAGTGAAAGAGCTCATCATCACATGTATGATTGCTATTGCACGCGCACACCTGGACCACAAGCTCTGTCTTTCACTCAATGATATCGGTGGAAAACCTGATTCAGTAGGTTCATCCGTCTTGCCATTGACCCTATCAAAATCTGTGCCAGTTGGAGGATAATACCTTGAGTAGAGAACGTCAGCCCGAAGTGTGAACTTTACTCCGCTTTGCACCAGGCTGCCCTCGTGCAGAATCTTGTGCTCGAAGATCACTGCCGAACCGGTGTGCGCGGGCATCATCGCCACTCGTCGACGATCTTCAGGCTTGTCGCTGCGCGCATCAGTCCATCTGGAAAGAAGGTTGTCTCGCCTCCTTCGAATCCTTCATTGAGATAGAGCTGGACAGTGATGAAGCTGATTGCGAGTCATCTGCCGTGATGTAGGTTCCGTCCCTGTGCTCGCCGAAGAACCCGCCGGGACCATAGCGCAGCACAGTCATGCGCTCGTTGAGACCAACCAGCTTACCGAAGCCGAACTTTGGCGGCAAGTGCGGCCTGATGCGCTGAAAAAATCGTTTCTCGGATGTCCACATCGGTCAGGTAGGAATTATCGCCAACGCGAAAGTCTGGCTGGTACTCCATAGTTTTGAAGCCAGTGCGCACTGTGGCCGGCTTGAATCCGACACCTTCAGCAGCTCGAATCACGGCGGCGCACTCGTACTTGTTAAGAACGTTGTGAAGGACAAATGCTAGGCGGTTTTGCAACAGTTCGGAATTCAGATCCTCACGCTGCACTTGTGCAGGAGCTTGCAATCCAACGATGCTGTCAGACATGACTTCCAGTTTCAGGGTGTTGAGTTCCAGTGATGAAGCTAAGTAAAAAACTGCTCCCAGGGCGCTTGCATTATAATAATCTGATGTGCATGTACAAAAATGAAAAGTACATTTACAGACCAAATTACTACAGAATTTCTACAGCGTCACGAGTTTCCAACATTTTTGCACACGTCATTCTGGCAAATCCAACTGAAATATATACCGGTAAATAAGCTGGAAGCCAGGGGGTTCTTAAGTTCTAACTTCTATGCAGTAGCTATGTGTACAGTTTTGTGTCTATTTTTTAGATTAGGAAATCCTCTTTCCAGCGTGGAGCAAATGTGTCATACTGCACGCATTAGACTGCAGGGTTGGAGTTGAAGCGGACAGATTAAAACAAGCTTTGACACGTGCATTGTACATTGGTCTGCCTACGAAGATAAAACTCGGTGAGCCAGTAAAGTTGAAGGCCGGACACCTATAGTGAGACAAAAATGTACAA
>NIVC01002207.1:40000-110401 GCA_002269645.1 Macrostomum lignano | reverse complement strand
TTGTCTTCTGTGTCCAAATTTGTGTCCATTATCGAATTTAAAAGCCCATCAGTTGCTTCTGGTTTGTGCCATAGACTAGTCAGCATTCTCTGGGCTTTGCTCAACTCTGTGACCAAATTAAAAGCCCACAGTCAAACTAGAACACAAAAAGCTAATATAATAATTAGTAATTATCATTAAAATGATATTATTTAGTCAATTATCATGTTGCAAGTTCTGCAACACTGTCAGTCACTGATTGCCAATTAATATAAAATTTCTACATTAGCAAATACATTAGTGCTACACTACTAGTAACACAAGCAATTTAGTGAACAATGTGTACATGCATATACAAACATATGTGCATGCATACATGTACATGCATATAGCAATAAATAAATAAATCCACTATTTTGGAAACATATATTGTGAGGCCAAGTTGAGTAAAGGGTAGAGAAGTACGCGATTTACTTAGGATTACATGTATAGAGAGTGGAGAGGTGATGTGTTGCCCAATCTGAGGTAAGGCTTTAAGTCTCTACCTCAGCTTAAAACATTTGGTCTGGCTGGCTGAGTACATGTGTACATGTAAGTGCGCTCAACCCTAAAAACAAGGCTGAGGTTAAGCTACAGGTGTACCAATCGCAGACTAACAGGCTGCCACACTATACTAAAACAATGACAGTGCTAATAGGTGTAAAGAAGAATACTATAGAGGCTAGTAAATAGTTAATTATCGACTACAGTGGCAACTGTTGGTTTTCATTTGTTACTTTAATTTTATAAGTTTTATTGAAGGCTTCATGATTTAAAACAATGCTAAGCTTGTTTTTATTTGGCCTTAAAAATCTAGGAGAAGGTCTGAGAGGCTTTAATTATATGCATCTATATTTGTTAAGCATTCTTTTTGCAAAAACTGGATATTGGAATAGAGTATTGGAATTAGGGTATCGCCGATACTCAAATTTGGATATCGGACTTTCAGGTATCGGTGATACTTTTTTCAGAAAGGGTTTCAGAGTATTGGTTTTCACCAATACTTTTTTGAGTATCGAGCCCAACACTGAAAGCAAGAAACTGAAGGATTGCCTATTATATTGACTAGGCTAGGCCTAGGCCCCTATTATTGTTCTGGGCCTACTAATCTCCTCTACCCCTTTTCAAAACATGCTACCACCCTTCCACTAGAAAGACATGCACTGCCAAGAAGATAAAAAAAAGTTGCATTGCAATCACTCAAAGTTGATACAAATTTTTAGTTTAGAGCAGAAAAAGTAGCCAAATAAGAAGTTGTTTTCTGCTTTTTTAACAAACAGTTTTTCAAAATTTCAACATTAAAATAGCCAATTTGTTGTGTAAGAAAATTATCTATTGATATATACATGTATACTCTTAACCCCATATGCTGCTGAGGCCGCAAATCCTGATTAAAAATATATAAAATTTTAGCTGCCGCTTTAAATTTAAGTGACAATGCTCAGACAGACTACTGAAAAAAGGCCCGACGCTCTACTATTCCCAACTTTAATTGCGAGTGACATTTGGTTATCGGTGTCTACACAAACTGCAATAAATTGGCCATACAGCAGTTATTGCCATTTAAAATCTAGGTGTTGATTTGATATTAAATTTGCATACTAAAGTGCAACTATAGCCAACTGTTGATTGCGTGCATGCTTTAACCAGCCATGAACCCAGCTGGCGTTCAAATCTCTGCGGAATGCCTGCCAGAGTACACCGTTGAACGAATCAATCCTGACGGCTCCGAGGTGCACGAGAAGCCGCCAACCGCTTCCGAGGCGTTCTGCCAGCTGGTTAGCAAGATCAAGTTCCAACAATGGGACGAGGATCTTGAAGAGTTTGTTAGCGAAGTGGAGCCGACTATTGGCTCAGCCGATGAGCAGCTCGATGACTCAAATTTATCGACTGGGGGAGGGCAGCAGCAGGCTGCAAGCTTGGGACCAGCTAATGCAGAGTCTGCGTCCTACTGGCAGAATGTAAGATTTACTAATTAGAGCTTTGAGTCCGAGTGTTGCAGAGGATTTGGTTCGGCTAGTAGTCTCTAGATATGAGATTTGGTTCCGCAAGCTTACCAGAATGAGATTTGGTCCTGGCTGTAGCTAATAGAGCTTTGAGTCCAGTAGTAAGAGATTTGGTTCGCTAGTAGCTCTAGATATGAGATTTGGTTCGCTAGTAGCTCTAGATATGAGATTTGGTTCCGCTAGTAAGCTCTAGATATGAGATTTGGTTCGCTAGTAAGCTCTAGATTTGGTTCCGCTATTAAGCTCTAGATATGAGATTTGGTTCAGCTAGTAAGCTCTAGATTTGGTTCCGCTAGTAAGCTCTAGATATGAGATTTGGTTCCGCTAGTAAGCTCTAGATATGAGATTTGGTTCGCTAGTAAGCTCTAGATTTGGTTCCGCTATTAAGCTCTAGATATGAGATTTGGTTCAGCTAGTAAGCTCTAGATATGAGATTTGGTTCAGCTAGTAAGCTCTAGATTTGGTTTCGCTATTAAGCTCTAGATATGAGATTTGGTTCGCTAGTAAGCTCTAGATGAGATTTGATTCGCTAGTAGCTCTAGATTTGGTTCCGCTAGTAAAATCTAGATGAGATTTGATTCCGCTAGTAGCTCTAGATATAAGATTTGGTTCCGCTAGTAAGCTCTAGATGAGATTTGATTCCGCTAGTAGCCTCTAGATATAAGATTTGGTTCCGCTAGTAGCCTCTATATCAGATTTGGTTCCGCTAGTAGCCTCTAGATATAAGATTTGATTCCGCTAGTAGCCTCTAGATATGAGATTTGGTTCCGCTTTGCTATTAGCCCAGAAACTAAATAGTTCGTCACACAATTAGCTTAGATCAGATTTATGAGGCTTACAAAAAATTCCAAATTCCACCTCCAGATTCGCTTGTCGATAGCGGCGGCTCTTGACGAGACCACTGCGCTGATGGACCTGTTGATTGCGCTGCGTCAACGGCCGCAGGCGCTTACCTTAGAGCCGATGCAGCGCGACGTTGAGAAGTACGAACAACGAATCCAGCTAGTTGTTCAAGGCAAGAAAAAGTGCGTACAAGCGGCCGCCGAGGTGCTAGAAAAAGGCCGGGGCAGCAATCAAATGCTGCAGCAGGAGGTTATTGGCAACTTCGAGTTGCAACAGATCGCTCAGTGCTGGAAGCTGCGCCGCGTCGCCAACACCATTAGCGGCGACCTATCGCTGCGCTCGGCCGGCAGCCGCTATCCGGACAGTGGCGGATTCGAGCTGCGGACCGCCAAAGATAGCAGCTTCGAAGTGCTATTGCCGGGGCACCTGTATGGTCAGGCTTGTGTGCAGGTGAGATTTTGCTTTGTACCTGCCTGCGAAGGTCATAGATAATCCTCTTCTAGCTCATCGCGACTCATTTATTGAATAATGGAAGGACATGGTCCTACTGTACACTCCGATCGCCCAGTAGTGTGTGCTAGACTATGGTTGCCCACCAAGGCGCCAGGAAATCTATGCAATCCAATTATCTGCACCCGCAGGTGACACTGCGAACGTCGTCTGGCGAGTCGCTATTTCCGCAGCCGGCTGCAACCGAGCTGCCGCGAGTCAGCCTGTGCAATAGTCAGCGCCTCTTGCTAGCCCAAGAGCTGTACAACACCATCTGCTGCGAGTGCGTCCAGGCTGGTATTCGCGCCGGACCAGACGCTGTGGAGCTGCCGTTGGCGCCTGGACTGTGCGCCAATGTCAGTCTGTACAAAGTTGTTGGACCCGAGATACAGCAGCAGCAGCAGGAGCAGTCCGCCGGGATGGTAAGATTGCTGCGTCTATAAGACCTTCCTCAGGCTGTGCATCCGCTTTCCCAGATCCCCAGGCTGTGCATCCGCTTTCCAGATCCCCAGGCTGTGCATCCGCTTTCCAGATCCCCAGGCTGTGCATCCGCTTTCCCAGATCCCCAGGCTGTGCATCCGCTTTCCCAGATCCCCAGGCTGTGCATCCGCTTTCCCAGATCCCCAGGCTGTGCATCCGCTTTCCCAGATCCCCAGGCTGTGCATCCGCTTTCCCAGATCCCCAGGCTGTGCATCCGCTTTCCCAGATCCTTGGCTGTGCATCCGCTTTCCCAGATCCCCAGGCTGTGCATCCGCTTTCCCAGATCCAGGCTGTGCATCCGCTTTCCCAGATCCCAGGCTGTGCATCCGCTTTCTTTTCTCAGATCCTTAGGCTGTATATCCGCTTTCCCAGATCTTTTATCTGGACTGCCTTCCCAGATCCTTTGATTTTGGGCAGCGATCTTTCTCTTTCCAAATCTACAGATTAGGTCACCCACCAACTATCTCAATCGTACTCACTGTGTATTCATAGCTGTTGCTTGTTCTACTCACCGATCAGAGCTCGAAGCCTTTATCCCAGCAGCAGCAGCAGCAGCAGCAAGCACAACGCTTGCCCCGGCCAAACTATCTAAGCAACGTGCTCGAATGCCTGCTACTAAAGCGGCACCAACAGGCCCGTCCGGAGCCCGGCCCGTTCCCCAGCTGCGCTCCGGCCGGACTGTCCGAGCGGCGCTGCGAGGCCGGCCCGTTCTCCCGGCCGGTGCCGGAGCCGGAGACCGGCCTGCTTGACCGGCTGGCCGCCATCTGCCGGCACTCGGCGCTCTATCGCGAAGTTGCCAACCTGCTGGAGGCCTGGCCGTTGGCGGAGCCTCGCCTAGTCTGGCACTGGCAGACCGGGTCGTCAACATCCGCCCACGTAGCTGTAGAATTTGTTCGTCGAAGCTACGATCTGTTGCGCAGCCGGGCGCTTATTAGCATCGGCGATAGGAAGGTTTGTCTGCGTTATTGGTTAATTCATTGCCTATTCGCAGCTTACTACTGAAAGTAGCGAGTAGGGCTTGTTGGCAATTGTCAAATTCACATTTCCAATTAAATTTCACAACCCACAATTACACCCGGCCTCACAATCCCTAAGTTTCGCATCTCCAAAATCCCAGATTTAGTAGCCCCCAATTGGGCCGTTTTATCTTTGTGCATGTGCGTGTATTCAGAACTGTGCAAATAGTTGCACGATCGATAATTTTAGGCCTCTCCTTGCGCGTCTCCTAATTATAGCCTGACTCTCGCCCCCGTCAACCATCTTCCGACTTTTTACGAGCGTAAACGTCACTGTCCGTCTGTTGCTAAATTTAGCTTCTGCTAAGTGACAGTTCTGTCTTCATTATTTGTCCGACTAGCTTGTCCGACTAGCAATTGGACAACTGGCTACCTTAGTTATGAGGTCAGGAATTAACGATGGTTCAAAATGGCTATACAAAATCAGGCTGGACACCCCCCTCCTCGCCGCAGGCTGTTCTGCTCACCACCTGCGGTCAGCGAGTCGCTGCCCGCTTAGGCGACGTTAAACGGCTCCTGCAGCCCTGCCTGCTGCGCGAGGCCGATCGGCACCTCCTGCTGTGCGTGCACTCCGCCTCCACCAGTCTCGGCTGGCACCTGCTGGCGAACAGCTCCGATCCGGCCGCTAGCCTGCTCCGCTCCCCTGACGGCCAGTGCTCTCTGCTAGTGCAGCTGGATTCTAATAGGAAATTTGCTGTCTCAGTTAATCGAGGCGGCAACGGCGACAAGTGGCGCCGGGTTCAATTGGACCGGCTGGCTGGCGCTAATGCTTTGGAGAAACTGGACCATGTCCTGGCCGCCCTGACTCCACTGTCCAATGCCTGAGTGCAAGCAGTTTAAGTCCAACAGAGACAAACTTAAATTGCTCGCGTGCATTTCTCAATTTACATTTGCTGGTCCTATCAAGCCGTAGAAATCAGGGTTATATCGTCTAAAAAAAATCAAATGTGCTATGTTCAAATAATTTGGTCCATTTGTCAACTCGAATATTTTCGAGTGTTCATTAGCACAAATTCGACTCAAAAACATTTCCCGTCAAAATGCCAAGCTATGATTAGGTGTACGAGCTAGAATAGACTAGCAATCTTCACTCCACGTTGGGGAGGCTACAGAAAAAGGAATAAAAAGTTCTGAATAAACTACATGTGCATAGCTATTGACCTTGTACTGCCACTATTGCCAGTTTTCTTGTAGAAATCGATGTTTAAAACAAAAAAGCATCAGAGCCTCGACTTAAGCCATGGCTAAACCCTAACTCTTACTATCCCTTTGATGTCTGGCCTACCAACCACTCTCAATTGATCCTTTGCATCTTAGCAAGCCCCATAAGCCACAGCATTTCAAGCTACTCTCCCCATGAGTCTTGACATCTCAGAAACTCCCTTTATGAGCCTTGACATCTCGATCTCAGAAACTCCCTTTATGAGCCTTGACATCCATGAATAATGCTAGTGCATATTCATCGTGTACCGGATGCCCTCTGCACATTGTGTGAAAAATTGCACATCGGGTGTATATATATAAACGTTTTTGTACTGCCTTGCTAGTTGCATAAATTTCAGTCACTTTATTCACGCTCGTATGGCTTTCTTATTTATTTCATATGGAGCTTCCTATTCAAATTAGTAGTTCAGCTGTAACTAATGAGTATCACTAGCCTAGTAGGTTAGCTCATTCACCACCAGCGCTGCAAGTTAAGCAGAAGTGGCCGCGGTTAGTACAAAACTCGCCCTGCTGAGAGTAAGATCTGAGCTGTGATATTATAGATATATATAGAAATAGTTTTATTTTCTATAACAAATGAAGCTTGATCATTGCTGCTTCCTTATACCAAAAAAATAATTGATTCAATTCGCGAGCTTTCATCGAGGAAAAAAAGACATAATATCCCAATCGAGAGTTTTATGCCAAAGCAGTTCGGACAGCAAACTAAATTTGCTTCTCATTGTTGCATCAAAGAAGAACAATGACGTCACCTTTGCCAGTCCGATTCACTCTGGAATTATCCACACTGAGCGCCTTGGTGGCACTGCCTATCGGTAGCGTGCTTAAAAGTACATGCGATTCCTCCGACCCGGACAGTCCCGACTCGCCGGACGCGGACTGTCGGCCCGGATACCAGGTGACAGCTAGGAGAAGCAGCCGTCTGGCTATTGACTTTGAACTATTGCCCGTGCCGACTGCGTGCACTGCCTCCAGCTCGGTGCAGCATCAGTTTGGGCTTCATCATCATCATCATCGAGCTGAGCCGTTGCGGCCAGCATCTGTAAATTCGCAGATGCAGCAGTGCCAACGGCAATCTACCGGTCCGTTTGTTATTAAAATGATGCCCTACAACAGAGCGATGCCGCGTGTAGTTACTGCCGGTGAGTCTTTTGAGCTTAAAATGTGTTTATATCTTTAAATAGCTGTAAAAGCTGGAAGAGTGCGGTGGTGCTTAAACCCATTTTCCAGTACAACTTGTTAGTCATTTAAAGGCCTGGGGGCGCACTGGGGTCACCATCACAAACCCGAAAAATCACAACTCCTAAAACCCATATTAGCGTTGGGCGTTGCTAGGCTACGACTTTCGGAGTTATGATTGTAGGATCATGAAAAGCGCTTTTCAGAGTTGTGATTTTTCGGGTTTGTGATGTCCCCTAACCCCACGCCCTGGCACACTTTAAGTGACATTGTCACACAACCGGCGAGAGGCATTACAGCTCATTCCGCCGACTCCTCTGAGCAGAGACATAAGCGCGGCGCGCGGATGCATACAACAATCTTACGCGCAGGCACACACTCACCATACATGCCCAACTTCGAAATTTCATCCGGCCGTGCGACTCACTTTTTGACCAAAAATGCGACTTACCTATCAACCCTAAAGCTAAAATTAACGTAAATTTGGGTAAACAGCAGGAGTAACTAACTATTATTCAGGTTAATTCCTCATCATCTAATTAGTATTACGTCCGAATTTTTTTGTTGGCGTTTTTGCGACTTACCTTGGCCAGACCTCACCACCCGGTCGAATCGGCCAGGTGTTGGGCATGTATGACACTCACACAGCTAGGAGTGTTTAGCGGTCCTAAAAACTTTATCTATTCATCTTTTTTAGGCTAAGGCGCGCATTTACTGTGCTTTGTGGGTTTGGCCTCAAGGGCGTTAATTACACGAGCAGAGCCAAGCCGAGATTCCAATGTAGCCCGAAATTCATGCGACTGCAATTGAGCACATACACCAGGCTACGGCTCCCCATTTAAAGGCCAATTACTCGTAAATGTACACAGGTTACAAATCAGACTTATTTGAACAGAAAAATACAAGCACACACTTCAGCTCTTCAGTGTACACTGTTAGAAATTGTGTGCCTAGAGGGGTGGGGTGGGGCGCTTCTCGCTCTCCAACCCGCCCCAATTTCGTCCAATCGCAGTCATGGGGAGTGATCGGCCATAGATAAGAACTAATTAAAAATATCAACTAGAATGGTTATAGTGGGTGGGGGGACGGAATGCATACAATAAATCCAGGCTCTTCTAATCTAAGCCTTGTTATTATCTAGGGTGTACGTAAATTTATTTTTGAAATAATTATATTTAGCCACGCCTTGCGATCGATTTTTACTAACCAAATTGCGGCCCGTTGCAATCAGTGATTTGGTAGTTGTTTTTCTGTCCTTATTTATTCAACATCTCAAAAGCATGTCAATGTACAAGGCGCAGCGTCTGTTAGCTGAAACCATGCGCAATCGAAGGAAGCAGCAACGCGAACAACAAGAACAGCAGCAACAACCGGACGACTTCGTCGCGTCGAACACTCGCAGCTTTGCTGATAAAAGCTATCAGAATTTCCGCCAGCAACGTCGCATTAGTCAGCCGGTCAATCAAAAAGATTCTCAGCAGCAAATCAACGGGAAACGTCGACAGCAGCCTGTTAGAGAGCCGCTAAGGCAGTGCTCCAACAATAGCCAGCAACAGTCGCTGCGCCGCTCTGTTTGTCAGAAAGCTACAGGTAATAAGAATGACAATACATGCAAGTCCGATGTTAAAGTCGCTGAGGCCGACTCCACATCTACGGTGGAGGTTGCACCAGCTGAGCCAAGCAGGCTGCCCTGCTTGGATCGATCAGCGACTCTGCCAGCTGACGTGCCAGACGCTGATCAACGAGGCCACTGCACCATGGTAACTGCCTACGCTAAGGACATCTTTGTGTACCTGGCTGAACGGGAATTAGCTTACACCTTGCCGAATAATCTACTGTCTGGACACGCCGAGATTACTGAACGATCTCGCGCTGTCTAGTCGATTGGCTGCTTCAATTGAGCGGCAGATTTGAGCTTCAATCGGACACTTTCCACCTGTCCGTACGCCTGCTAGACCACTACCTGGCTGTTGATTCGTGTTTAGCCAAGCACCAGTTGCAGTCGCTGGGCGCTGCTGCGCTCTGGCTGGCCTCCAAGCTCGAAGAGGTCTACTGCATCAGCCTTGGCGACCTCCTGCACGTCTGCGCCGGCGCCTGTGGCCGGCGCGATCTGCTGACTATTGAGACTCGCCTGGTTGGCGCGCTTGATTTTCACCTGCTTCCTCCGCTGCCAATTACCTTTCTGCGCCGACTGTCCAAAGTAGCCGGCGTCGATAATCGGCTGCACTTTATTGCCAAATACCTGCTGGAGCTGGCCACGCTCAGCACCGAGCTGTCCTGCCTGCCGGCCAGTCGGCTGGCCGCCGGCGCTCTAAGAGTTTCGCTTGGCTCAGAATTGCGAGATTGGTCCAAACAGCTGGCTTTCTACTCTGGCTACTCAGCTGAGTCACTGCGCTCAGTCTGCGCCAGCCTGGCTCGCGCCGTGCTCAGAGCCGCGGCTGGTGGCGCGAGTCGCGCACCAGCATCCCCATCAGGATCATCATCAGCACCGATTCGTGTACCAAAAGTATCGCAGCGCCAATTATCTGTCGGTGGCTGCCTGTTCTCAGTTCCAGCCGGACTCGAGCTATTTGGCTGGCCTGATTGCCGACTGCGATGCCGGCTGAGCAAAATCATGCTATTATTGTATTTATCACAGTCATTTTTAGTAGCAATATATATTCCATAATAAGAGACAGTGGTTATCCTATACAGGCCATATTATATAGACTCAAAAATCTGCCTAGAAAAGACTGAGACAATTTCTACTATTTGGTCGCCGATCCTAAGATATTTGTATTGTATAGAGGGAAATTTTTATTTTCTTTTGGTATATTCCAAGTTCGCAGCTCTCCATTTATTTACTTTGTTTTATTTATTGTAGCTTAATTTTCCTAGTTTGATTCTGCTTAAATTATTATACAGGTGCGAAAATGGAACGAGTGTTTTAATGATATTTCAAGTGTGCATGCAGTTATTGATTGTTTAATGTCATGTCTAAGGCGCCGCAGGTAGATGCACAGGTTGTGATGCAATCTTTGCACTATAAGCATACTAATGATCTACATGTAAGCCTTTAAATTTGATCCATTGTCTGAATATTGTCCCCACTGTACCCAGAATTCCTAGTAACTTAGTTTTAGTCATTTTATAAAATATAATTTTTACTCCCTCGTGCTTACTGGTTTCGCCTTCATTTGTATCGCTGCTATGGAAACTATTAATCATGTTTTATTTCATGTTATTTAATGCCTACACCAAAGTGCCACACAAACTTGACCAGGAGCTTTAGGTTAGTTTAGGGTTAGGGTGGCAGTTCAATCTGTAGCAGTCAATTGCCGTAGGCCCAACATGACCGATAGAGACATCAGTAGACAATTGTATAATATGAAGTTCTCACGAATCTTACCTACCTGCGTTTTTACATACGTATGTTTAGTAAGACAAATATGAGCCGTTTAAGAGCTGAGCATCTGTTGAATTTCACTTACTAGTGGTACATCACGAAAACACCGGGACGTCTTTTTAGGCGTTTGCGAAATTTCGGTCTGTGGACTGTGAAACCTAAAAGTAGAAAAAATGATTTCGTAACTTAAAAATAGCTGGTCATTTTCAATCTGACTACTAACCAGCAGAGGCTCTTGGAAATGCCGGACAAGCTCCCCGGGTTTGTTCTAATTTTGTTTGCACAGTCGCGGCCAATGATGTAGATATACTTTTTGTACAGACTATAAAACAGTTGCTTAAAATTCTTTTCTCGCTACTTTTCAGTAGGCGATCTGTGTTATGATTAAACTATCTGATATTTGATTTTCCATTCAATACAGCCCCGACGCCGCCAGTTAGCGAATCGGCGTCCCTGCCGCCGCCGCCGACGCCGACGCCCCCAGCAGCTACAGAATCGTCGCTTAGCCAGCTAACCGTCGATGGCGCCGACCAGCTGTCCGGTGAGCTCTCCTCCGACCTCATGTCGCTGCTGCCAGCCGACCTGTTCCAGCTGCCCCCGGCTTCCGACAGTGTTGACTGCGCTGCCGACCTGGCTGACATCGCCTCGCTGCTCGGCCCGCTGGACTCCTCCTCATCCCCGCCGCCGCTGCACCAGCCGCACGCGCCGTCGTCGTCTTCTTCCTCGTCGCCGCCGCCGCCACCGCCGCTGCAACTGTTTGATAATTGTCGCGGCGACTCCTCAGCCGTTGCCATGGTTCCCAGCAGGGCTAGTGTTCCTCAACTGACCAGGCACCAGCAACAGCGGAAGCAGAATCTCAAGCAATTGAAACAGCAGCAGCAGCAACTTCGGCAGCAGCCAGCAGCCAGTCGTAGGGCGCTGCGCGTCTCCGTGACTCGGCGCGGCGACGGCGCCAGTCGCAACCTCAGTGTCAGCGTTGGCGCCAGCGGCGGCTCTCCAATGTCGGCAGCCTTCGTCTCGACTGTCAGCGGCCGCCTCCGGTCGCACTGATTTCGCTTCCAGTGTCTGCCACGGTTGGTTCATGGCCCAAATATTGGGGAGAAAATTGCGATAAAATTGAATGCCCACCGTAGCTTTTTTATTTGTACTTTTCTAGCACTTGCTTTTTGTATCCGAATACAGAGGGGGTAAAAATCATATTCAAGACTGACAGCCCATGTTAACGTTTGTGTCTGTCTGTCTTAGTGTCTGTCTGTCTGTCTGTCTGTCTGTCTGTCTGTCTGTCTGTCTGTCTGTCTGTCTGTCTGTCTGTCTGTCTGTCTGTCTGTCTTTGTGTTTGTCTGTCTGTCTGCCTGTCTGTCTGTCTGTCATTCTCTGTGTGTCTGTCTGTCTTAGTGTCTGTCTGTCTATCATTCTCTGTGTGTCTTAGTGTCTGTCTGTCTTTGTGTCTGTCTGTCTGTCTGTCTGTCTGTCTGTCTGTCTGTCTGTCTGTCTGTGTCTTTGTGTCTGTCTGTCTGTCATTCTCTGTGTGTCTGTCTGTCTTAGTGTCTTAGTGTCTGTCACTCTCTGTGTGTCTTAGTGTCTTAGTGTCTTAGTGTCTGTCATTCTGTGTGTCTTAGTGTCTGTCTGTCTGTCATTCTCTGTGTGTCTTAGTGTCTGTCTGTCTGTTTAAGTCAGACAATTTTTTTAATTCATTCTCAAAGTCAGCCTGGCCAAGCCAATTTCTAATAATCTAATAATCTAATAATCTATTAACGAGTCGTTTGAGTTTATGCTCGTTAGTAGAAATCCTTGTTACTGTCGCTACAGTTAATGGTTAATATTAGTAGAGCAGCAATCAGCTGCTTGTAGCGCTGTGTTTTCCAATAGATCCTAATAATATTAATATTGGTACTAAGGTTGGTACTTTAACATGACTTAGGTGTGTTGATTTATTGTAAATTTTCTCATTTTTCTCCTCCCAATGTCAGGCAGGTCCTTGTGCCAACTGTTCCGTCTGCGTGAACCTGAGCACAATATGTTTGTGTTGGCCCAGCTAATCCTAAAGCTATTCACTGTTTGTTTAAAACAGTCTGACTATAGAGCCTCTTATATTTAGTTTACACTGTTTTTGCATATTTTGAGAATTGGCGTGAGTCGTGATTGGCGGGCATTTTTGCTGGACTTTAGATACTAGCTAAGGTCTCTCGTTAGGTAATTTTTTCTGGTTTCCTCGGTTGTGCCGCTCTGTCCCTATCATCTAAGCTATAGTTTAGATTTTTATTTTAAAAAGGTTTTTTTTCTAGTTGACTTTCTCTATTCGTTATTGCGCTAATTAACCGATGTGCACTTCAACTGTTACCCCGTCAGCCCCGTGATTTTTTGCCTTGTTTTTGTGTTACTGTTTTGCTTGTTTTGTCAATCTGGCTCAGATCTGTTCATTCGCTTCACTTTGCTGTTCTGTTTTTGCTCAAAACTCCGCCCTGCTCCCCCAGTCTGATTCCCCGTCACTCCGCCTTGTTCCCCAGTCTGATTCCCATCTGAGTCTGCTGTTCTGTGCCACGTGTCTTAGCTACAGATTTGGTCTTTTGGCACTGCGCTCAAGTATTTGTGTGCTTGACTTTGCTATGCCGTTTTCCATAAACCAGACGCTCACTCTAAGTAGCGTAAAGCAAATATTTTCTCTATTCTTTTGGCACGTTCGAAGTTCTATTTTCCAGGTGATGTTTGCTGTTCATATATTTGAATTGTTTTGTTTAAGAAAGCAAATAGCAAAAAGTCGGAAAAAATTCTTACCGAATGTTTGTACTTTAAATATTATTTTCATGTTCCCATTTGGCTGAATGCATCGTTGTTATTCAAGATGATCAAAAATAGCATTTATTATGATTTTTTAGCTTGCTGTTCTTTATAACTGTTTGTAATTTATCATATCTTTACCGTGTTACTTTCAACTTCACTACGGTTTTCAGGGTCTATTATCGCTGTTAATATTTTCCATTGTATTACGAGCTCTATAAAAGGAATGTTAAATTTTCATTAGTTTTTTATATCGGCGATTCTTGTATCTTGTATCCCTGTACAATTAAAGCCGACCCCTATCTCTATTATAATTTCTAGGTAAGTTCCCAACTAGTCATTCCTTTTCCCGATCGAAGTACACATGCCCTTGACAGCCCACCACCCCAATGTACACACACCCTTGGCAGCCCACCACCCCAATGTACACGCCCTTGGCAACCCACCACCCCAATGTACACACCCTTGGCAGCCCACCACCCCAATGTACACACCCTTGGCAGCCCACAACTCCAATGTACACACCCATGGCAGCCCACCACCCCAATGTACACACGCCCTTGGCAGCCCACCACCCCAATGTACACACGCCCTTGGCAGCCCACCACCCCAATGTACACACGCCCTTGGCAGCCCACCACTTCAATGTACACACCCCCTGACAGCCCCTTAATTGCTTTTACTTTTTTACTTACGTTTCAATCCAATTTACTTCCCAAGCCCTACAAGAATGCTCACCACTGTAAAAAAGTGCTGGGAAACTCTGCCTTTGCTCCTTTATTAATTATTAAATATGTGATGTCATTTCATATCATTAAATATTTTATGACTTTTTACAAGACTGCAAGCAATATTAGTCTTGAAAAGGTGCTAATTTCACTCGTCAGCTGCTTGAGCCAAAACACAGATTTTGCATTTTGCATTGTCAATATTATTTGCGCATTCGCAAGTGTCGTTGCCGATTGATGTCTTGCCGTACTTTGTAATAATAAAAAAAGATTGCTGAACAAAACACGTATCGCACATAATTTATGTTTTAAAGCGCTGCGTTGAAGCATTTTTATTTTATCATCTTTTTCACCTGGTAGATTATCTAAATAATGTAGTTATTATGTTTAAACAATCTCTCGATAGAGTTTAGTTGGCTATTTTGTAATCGTCATATACTACTTATAGCTCTCCGTTTATTTCATTAGAAATTCCATGTTTCATAGCATGCGAACGGAGTTTTTGGTATTAATAGTCCTACTGTGCTTATGAAAATGCTCATTTCTTATTGTTTATGCTTGTTTCTTTTTTCCCATTTTTACAGAAATTGTTTCTTTTCACCTATTTGTGTTCTTGTGACAGCGTTCGTTTTATTTAACTCGCCGTGTTGTTAGATTTTTTCAGTCAATAAAATGCAAGTGTCAGGCGCGCTTTGTACAAGAAGAAATGTCTGACATTTTCAAACCTAGCATTAACTGCTGACTTCCATTCTTTTAATTTGTAGTGTTAAAAGCTGTGTATGAGTATGTATAGTTCCCATGGAAGTAAATAAATGTCTATGGCAAATCTTGGCCATCCCATGGGGATAAATGAAAGCTGTCCATGTCTATGGCAAATCTTGGCCATTCATTTGGGTAAATGAGAGCTGTCAATGTCTATAGCAAATCTCGGCCATCCCATTGGATAACTGAGAGCTGTCAATGTCTATGGCAAATATTGGCCATCCCATAGGGTAACTGAGAGCTGTCAATGTCAATGGCAAATATTGGCTATCCCATTGGGTAAATGAGAGCTGTCAATGTCTATGGCAAATATTGGCCATCCCATGGGGATAAATGAGAGCTGTCAATGTCTATGGCAAATGTTGGCTATCCCATTGGGTAAATGAGAGTTGTCCAATCTTTATGGCAATTATTGGCTATCCCATTGGGTAAATGAGAGCTGTCAATGTCTATGGCAAATCTTGGCTATCCCATTGGGTAAATGAGATCTGTCAATGTCTATGGCAAAATTGGCCATCCCGTTGGGTAAAATGAGAGTTGTCAATCTTTATGGCAAATATTGGCTATCCCATTGGGTAAATGAGAGCTGTCAATGTCTATGGCAAAATTGGCCATCCCGTTGGGTAAAATGAGAGTTGTCAATCTTTATGGCAAATATTTGCTATCCCATTGGGTAAGTGAGAGCTGTCAATGTCTATGGCAAATATTGGCCATCCCATGGATGATGTTGTAGAAATATTTTTATCCTAGCCAATCTTATATGCCAAAAATTGGCAATTAATTTTAACAATAAGTGGAACTCAGATGGGATGTCAGCTTAGTTTTGGAGTAATTGGGTTTGGCCGCCCGATATTATTATAATTGACGTTTTTAGCTACCCTACTTGTAGTAGAAACACTAGAAAATGCCTGAGAGTAATATAATATATATAAAATAAATGTTATTTAAAATTTGTCACGCCACAACAACTTGTTTGTCGGTGCATGTCCGCAGATGGCTGAGCTGCCCGGCCTGCTCATCCCCAAGCGGAGCGGCTTATTGTTGCCCGAATTCCTAGCCGAAGCTGGGCGCCATTTTCGCTTAGTGACAACTGACGAATTTGAGTCAGAGCCGCAGCGGCAGTGGCCGGAAATCTCGGCCGCTGTCATCTGCGTGGTGGCCAATTATATTGATTGCCCCGAAGTGCTGGATCGGCTGCCGAATTTGAAAATTGCAGCCAATCACGGCGTTGGAGTTGAGCACATCAATCAGGAGATGTTTAGGTGAGAAATACACCTCAATCTGTTTATAAATCAATTTATGGATATTTTCGCTCCTCTAATGCCTGATTTAAATACCTCTATGCTTGTTTTGGTGCCCTAGTACCTGTTTTGGTGCCCTAATGCCTGTTTTGGTGCCCTAATGCCTGTTTTGGTGCCCTAATGCCTGTTTTGGTGCCCTAATACCTGTTTTGGTGCCTTTCATGCCTCTGCATTTGAAATGAGCATCTCTCGGTAGTGCATTTCCGCGAAATGTCAGCCTTCAAAAAAGATTTTCTTAGAAATCAAGTTTCCCGTCTAGGTCTATCCCTGCATCCGTGAATTCTACTAGCCTGCTACTGATTCTCTCCTTGATAGTCCTGCTGCTACGGCACTGCCAGTTGTGTTTCCATCGTTTGTAAGAATTAGATAAATTCTCAAGAAAACTCTTATCTGCATTTTTATTTGCAGATCTCGCCGTATCCTAGTAACGCACACGCCCGGCGTTATAGCCGAGTCCACCGCCGACGCCGCCCTGCTGCACATTCTGAACACGGCCCGCAGTCAGCGCCAGGTATTCGAACACATTCGCACCCCGGCCGGCCAGCAGCCCAGCTGGGGCGGTTCCGCTGTGCCGCTTGGCAACGACCTCGCCGGCGCCACCGTCGGCATCGTCGGCCTCGGCGCTATCGGCCGCTGCGTAGCACGCCGCTGCGGCCTGGGCTTCGGCTGCCGATTGTACTATTATCAGCGCCGCCGGGCCGAGCCGCAGCTCGAGTTGGAGCTCGGCGGCCAGCTGCAGTACTGCGCCAGCCTGGCCGACCTGCTGCCACGCTGCGATTTCGTAGTGCTGGCCTGTCCGCTCGGCCCGGACACGCGGCACATGATCAATGCCGACACTCTGCGGCTGATGCGGTCGACTGCGACCCTCATCAATGTGGCCCGCGGCGGCCTCGTCGACACGGAGGCTCTGCTGACTGCCCTACGCTCCGGCGTCATCGCCGCTGCCGGGCTGGACGTCACCGAGCCGGAGCCGCTGCCGGCCGAGCATCCGCTGCTGTCCGACAGCCGGTTGAACGTCTGGGTGACGCCGCACTTTGGCACGCATACGAGCCAGACTCGGCTGAGTATGCAGCGGCTCTGCTTGGACCAGATTCGCGACGCTTTGCGCGGACAAGTGCCACAGGCTGCCCTGTTTGAGCTATAGGCATTGTTTATTGACGCGAGTGGTCAAGCCAATTTACCATAGAAACATACATTTTAGATTTCATGTAGCAACGGAATTTTTAACTTAAGAAACTGGGATGGTAGCTTAGCAACTGCGTTGGCGGGTTAGCAACTGTGTTGGTAGCTTAGCAACTGTGTTGGTAGCTTAGCAACTGGGATGGTAGCTTAGCAACTGGGATGGTAGCTTAGCAACTGGGATGGTAGCTTAGCAACTGCGTTGGCGGGTTAGCAACTGGGTTGGTAGCTTAGCAACAGGGTTGGTAGCTTAGCAGCTGGGTTGGTAGCTTAGCAACTGGGATGGTAGCTTAGCAACAAGGC
Source organism: Macrostomum lignano (assembly GCA_002269645.1). Classification (NCBI taxonomy): domain Eukaryota; kingdom Metazoa; phylum Platyhelminthes; family Macrostomidae; genus Macrostomum; species Macrostomum lignano. Next base: position 92,710 of record NIVC01002207.1, on the reverse strand, counting down.
TGCTGGAGTTGCATATTGCTATGTTGTTGCATACGATTTAACAGATTTCGTGTGTTGCCATTTTCAACATTTCTCAATTTGTCACTCATTCTTTGATTAAATTATGATTAGAATGATTTTATGATAATCACTGTATTCTGATTTTCATTTCAGAAAAATAACTAACTTATCTGCGTGCAATGCCAATAAAGCAAAGTATTTTATCAACGGTCATGCTGGTCTTTGCTGGCAACTTTGATACATTGATTCAATTATATTCGAGCTATATTTTAATGAAATAAAAATTTCATAGAAATTTGCATAGCTTTTTAAAAATAAATTTTTACTGAATTTGAGTTACTCTTTCTGACTATTTAGAGTAATCTAATTAGATGTTCCTTATTTCTTATACAGGAGCTAGAAGTTGTTAGTAATTAACGTGTAATTATTTTTTATTGAAATTCATTGCATGCAAATATGATAACTAGCATAGCAACATCAATATTAGCTTAGCAACATCAATGTTCGCATAGCAACAGCCGTTTTAGCCTAGCAACATCAAATGTTCGCATAGCAATAGCCGTTTGAGCCTAGCAACATCAAATGTTCGCATAGCAATAGCCGTTTGAGCCTAGCAACATCAAATGTTCGCATAGCAATAGCCGTTTGAGCCTAGCAACATCAAATTTTCGCATAGCAATAGCCGTTTGAGCCTAGCAACATCAAATGTTCGCATAGAAACAGCCATTTTAGCCTAGCAACATCAAATGTTCGCATAGCAACAGCCATAATACCGTATTTATTAACGCGTTCATCGCGTAGAGCATCGTGTAGAGCAAATTTTGGCTTTCTTAATGACCTTCAAAACAGCCTAATCTCTGTCCAGCCTAATCTCTGTCTTGCTATTAACTAGAAGGGCAAAGAGAGCACGTCAGCATGCATGCCAACTGTGAGGAATATTTCAAAACAGCGGACGACCCCGGCAGCTACGAGTTCCGGGTGGACATTAAGAATCGGGCCAGTCTGGGTGCCACGCTGCACGATCGGTTTAATAAGAGCAGCAGCGTGCCGCACTGTTTTGTGGGCTGGTCAGCGCAGGACCAGGCCCTGATCCAGGAGGCTCTTGTCAGCGCCACGGCCTCCGCTCACTGCCAGATACTCAAGCACCCGGATGTGATACCCACACTTTGGCTAAAACCAATGGACGAGGTGTCTCTGGTGGCCAGGTATTCTTGTATATAAAGAGTTTTTGTAACCCTTTGAGCTTGGATACAGGGAGTGAGGTGGCAGTGTGAGCAGGGATACAGGGAGTGAGGTGGCAGTGTAAGCAGGGATACAGGGAGTGAGGTGGCAGTGTGAGCAGGGATACAGGGAGTGAGGTGAAAGTGTGAGCAGGGATACAGGGAGTGAGGTGGCAGTGTGAGCAGGGGTACAGGGAGTGAGGTGAAAGTGTGAGCAGGGATACAGGGAGTGAGGTGAAAGTGTGAGCAGGGATACAGGGAGTGAGGTGGCAGTGTGAGCAGGGGTACAGGGAGTGAGGTGAAAGTGTGAGCAGGGATACAGGGAGTGAGGTAACAGTGAGAGCAGGGATACAGGGAGTGAGGTGGCAGTGTGAGCAGGGATACAGGGAGTGAGGTGAAAGTGTGAGCAGGGATACAGGGAGTGAGGTGGCAGTGTGAGCAGGGGTACAGAGAGTGAGGTGAAAGTGTGAGCAGGGATACAGGGAGTGAGGTGAAAGTGTGAGCAGGGATACAGGGAGTGAGGTGGCAGTGTGAGCAGGGATACAGGGAGTGAGGTGGCAGTGTGAGCAGGGATACAGGGAGTGAGGTGGCAGTGTGAGCAGGGGTACAGGAAGTGAGGTGGCAGTGTGAGCAGGGATACAGGGAGTGAGGTGGCAGTGTGAGCAGGGATACAGGGAGTGAGGTGGCAATGTGAGCAGGGGTACAGGGAGTGAGGTGAAAGTGTGAGCAGGGATACAGGGAGTGAGGTGACAGTGAGAGCAGGGATACAGGGAGTGAGGTGAAAGTGTGAGCAGGGATACAGGGAGTGAGGTGGCAGTGTGAGCAGGGGTACAGGGAGTGAGGTGAAAGTGTGAGCAGGGATACAGGGAGTGAGGTAACAGTGAGAGCAGGGATACAGGGAGTGAGGTGGCAGTGTGAGCAGGGATACAGGGAGTGAGGTGGCAGTGTGAGCAGGGATACAGGGAGTGAGGTGGCAGTGTGAGCAGGGGTACAGGAAGTGAGGTGGCAGTGTGAGCAGGGATACAGGGAGTGAGGTGGCAGTGTGAGCAGGGATACAGGGAGTGAGGTGGCAATGTGAGCAGGGATACAGGGAGTGAGGTGAAAGTGTGAGCAGGGATACAGGGAGTGAGGTGACAGTGAGAGCAGGGATACAGGGAGTGAGGTGGCAGTGTGAGCAGGGATACAGGGAGTGAGGTGAAAGTGTGAGCAGGGATACAGGGAGTGAGGTAACAGTGAGAGCAGGGATACAGGGAGTGAGGTGGCAGTGTGAGCAGGGGTACAGGGAGTGAGGTGGCAGTGTGAGCAGGGGTACAGGGAGTGAGGTGGCAGTGTGAGCAGGGATACAGGGAGTGAGGTGGCAGTGTGAGCAGGGATACAGGGAGTGAGGTGGCAGTGTGAGCAGGGATACAGGGAGTGAGGTGACAGTGTGAGCAGGGATACAGGGAGTGAGGTGACAGTGTGAGCAGGGGTACAGGAAGTGAGGTGACAGTGTGAGCAGGGGTACAGGGAGTGAGGTGACAGTGAGAGCAGGGGTACAGGAAGTGAGGTGACAGTGTGAGCAGGGGTACAGGAAGTGAGGTGACAGTGAGAGCAGGGGTACAGGGAGTGAGGTGACAGTGAGAGCAGGGGTACAGGGAGTGAGGTGGCAGTGAGAGCAGGGGTACAGGGAGTGAGGTGACAGTGTGAGCAGCAATGTTCATTCCGCAGTTTCCGCTACGATCGGCGCTTTCAATACCGGATGGTGTTCAATGTGTTCATCTTCGACAAGTCGGCCAGCCTGCGCGAGTGCGCCCAGTGCGCCGAGGCCCACGCGCGCGGCATCTATGACGGCACCAATTCGAAGAGCGGCAACCGGCGGCTGCCGACTAAAATCGGGTCCGTGTACGCACAGCGCGGCCCCGAGTCGCTGTCCGCGCACTACAATTCCGCTCTTCTGCTGTTGACATCAGCGGCCCAGTACGTCTGCCTGGGAGACAGCAGCGTGCTGGGCCTGCTGACCGTCAGCCCGCCGGTGCACCCCGACAGCAGCCAGGCTGACGTGTCTGTGCCGATGACCATCACCTGCCCCAGCTCGCACGTCGACCGCGGCAGCAAGAAGGGCATCTGCGTCACCGTCTGCCTGGAGGCCGCTCCGGCTGGCCGAGGCGACTGGCAATTCGCCGGCCGATTCGCCTTCCGCGTCCGCGCCGTGGCCTCGCCGTACCGCGATCTCATTGCCGAGGTGTGCGAGCTGCTCAGCCAAGAGCAGATCGGCTGCCCAGCCGGCTGTTCGCACATGAAGAAAACGCAGCATCAGAGCAGCAAGCTGGCAGGAACGAAGCGCCCCCTGCCGCCTGAGGACGACTCGGTGCCCCCGACTCCGCCGCCGCAGCCAGCGCCGCAGCCAGCGCCGCCTCCACCGCCTCCTCCACAGCAGCAGCAGCTGCTCTTTGGCTGCGAGACAGTCATTCTCTCCTACGAAGAGAATTCGAATTTTATCGGCCTTCACTTCCAATCAGCCTTCCACGCCAAGTACGGGGCCCTGCTGCTTCAAGGTTTGCTAGAGGGCCATCGGCAGGCTCAGCAGCTGCTATTCGGCGCCTCGGGGCTGACCACCCCGCCTGTTGGCAGCAGCCAGGGCTCGTCCTCGGACAGCAGCGGCAATCCCATGCTGGGCAATCCCATGCTTTCGGTACCGTTAGCGACTTCTTCACAGCAGCAGCAGTCGCAGCAGTCGCAACAGTCGCAGCAGCAGCAGCAGCAGCAGTCGCTTAATCGAACTGACACGCTTGGCATGCTCCTGCGACTGCTGTCAAATTCTACCAATCCCAGCACTGGGACAGCCAATAACAGCTGGAGTTTTAATCTTAGCCAGTCCCTCCAGCAGCAGCAGCCAGAGCATCAGGCTGCGCCGGCGCCGGCTGTGGCTGCCAGTTCCGCTGCCCATCCCACGCCTCCGCTTTTGTCCAGCCAGCCAACCATTATAGTGAGACACGAGGTGAGCTGAGCCTGCATTTCTACTCATAGTAGACTGTCTAGGAGCGGGGGTGGATTTTGTTATTTTGCAGTGTGAAACGTGCTACGTTTTTGAGTACGCTAGGACATTTAAATTTCTATGCTGAGGGAAGGGTTCTTTGAACTAACAGCAGCTGTAAACATACTCAGACTTCGTTTCATTTTTTACAGCCCTGCGTTCTCTAATTCATTGTACTTTTGCTCGATGCAGTGCGAGGCAGATTTTATTGCTGTTTTTTGTAAACAGCTTATTTGAGCTATAATCCTGTAATTGGCCTAATTATTTCTATTCCCTCTCTATCTACCTCTATCCGTTCTACCATCCCCGTTGAAAACGTTGAAAACGGGACAAGAATCGCTGAAGGGTCATTGCAAAGAACCCACCTGCGACTCTGGGGCGACTCTTGTGACTTTTTTAACGACTCTTTCGACTTAAAATGCGACCGAGGGGCGACTGTTGAATCACAAGCGCATCGCGTGAGTGGCAGAATCGTAAAAGAGTTACGAAAAAGTTGTCCGAAAATGGTTATGTTAGCGCTTAACTTCCTACTGACTCAAGTGAACTTAATAGAGTTGTTATATAAATGGGAAGTACAATTCTCATTCATTTAATTGACGCAGATGCACTTTAAATGCAACGCAGTGACTCTACAGCGACTCTGACACGTCCCAGATACGACCCTACGGCCCCTGAGTCGCAGACACATAAAAACCTTAAAATTGACCCTTAGGCGACTCTTTGACGACTTCTTGGCGACTTGTACCGCGACATCTCGTCATTTTAGAGCGGTTTAGAGTCACTGCTTTTGTACGAGGAGCGTCCGGAAGGTAGTGTTACTATTACTCGGTGTGGACGTATGGGAAGTTGCACTTGCATGAGTTTGGTGTCATTTGAAAGCGGCAAGTCTCTTCTTTAAAATGACACCAATTGCAAGAGATTTGAATATGTGCTTCAATAGATATGAATAATTAAGTTGAGAAAGGTCGGTCATAGACTTACACAAGCTGTGTCTGCAGAAAACTTTTATTAATCACTCCAAGAAAATCAAAACAACACAACAAAAGCACAGTAAGAAACAGGTGATAACAAGTAAAATTGTTATACAAGCGAACAACGTTAAAATCACTCATCGGTTGGCAGAGTTGTCTTCTAAACGTAGTCACCACCAGACATGACGCACTTCTCCCATCGGTCTCGCATCTTGTCGATGGCGTCTGCGTATAGAGTTCTCGGAATCTGGTTCAGCAGGACCCTCCTAACCTCGCTCTCCAATTGATCGAGACTGTTATTGACTCAGCACAGCAACTGCAGTCTTAGTTTTCTGAGGCAGCCCCCTCTCATTTACTGCATCGAATTTGGCCATAGACAGTTTATGCATGCGAGAAAAATCGTCATTTTAAAGAAGAGACTTGCCGCTTTCAAATGACACCAAACTCATGCAAGTGCAACTTTCCATACGTCCACACCAAGTAATATAGGATTTTTCGTTTGATAAAATTGTCATTTAATTTCGTCCATAGAAGTTGGCAGCGCGGCCATAGAGTCTGCGCTGTTTTCCGATTGAATTCATAACTTTGCCACTTCATTTCGACTTGACGCGCGGAGTGACTCAAACACTGCCAGAGGGGGCTGGGATATCAGTGGGTGAATATCTATGGCCAAACCTCTCATAGAAATGAAAAGCCTATATGAACGTGTCCTCTTCTTGGGCAACAGTCACCTTCCTTGTGTGCCTAAAAATGGCTGCATACGCGTCCATTGGAAACGTATAAACGCGGCCAATCGTATTCAACTGCGAACTCTGCCACCGTATTCTCCATTTCTTAACGCCGCGGAGCAGGCACACAGTTGTCTCAAGGCTTCGCTTAAACGCCAGCTAGCAACACCTGAGCTTCAACAGGAACTTGGCAATCCGCCTGATGGCATCAACCTAACGCAGTGGAGACTCATGGTGCTTTTCCGCTGCGGCTACGTTGCACTAGAGGAAATTTCCGCCGCGAATTGCCTTGCCTGGGAACGACATGTGATGCGGTTTCTGCCCCTGTGCATCAATGAGCAGCAGATAATGTGAAATTTGTAGCTTGTTGCAGCGAACGAGCATTAACTTTGGCGGACATAACTGATTTCACTGTTGCAACTGCCTACTTCCTCATGTGACTTAAATACACAGCTTTCTGTTTTTAACAGTTCTTTCTGTACTGGACAAGCGCACCGACTTTTCTGTTGCCTTTCTACTGGGTATGTCGAAATGAAGTGGCAAAGTTATGAATTCAATTGGAAAACAGCGCACTTTATTGCCATAGACTCTATGGCCGCGCTGCCAACTTCTATGGACGAAATCAAATGACAATTTTATGAAATCAAACGAAAAATCATATAGTAACACTACTTTCCGGACGCCTTTCGTATTTTACCTGTGTTGCCTGCAACGACTCTGAAATGACTCTGGGGCGACGCAAGTGACTCTGCGTGGAATGTATCTTGACCTAGGCACCGTTTTCATCGGAATCTACCCCTATCCGCCCTACCATCTACCCCTATCCGCCCTACCATCTACCCCTATCCGCCCTACCATCTACCCCTATCCTCCCTACCATCTACCCCTATCCGCCCTACCATCTACCCCTATCCTCCCCACCATCTACCCCTATCCACCCTACCATCTACCCCTATCCACCCTACTATCTACCCCTATCCTCCCCACCATCTACCCCTATCCTCCCCACCATCTACCCCTATCCTCCCCACCATCTACCCCTATCCTCCCCACCATCTACCCCTATCCTCCCCACCATCTACTCCTATCCTCCCCACCATCTACCCCTATCCTCCCCACCATCTACCCCTATCCTCCCCACCATCTACCCCTATCCTCCCCACCATCTACCCCTATCCTCCCCACCATCTACCCCTATCCTCCCCAACATCTACTCCTATCCTCCCCACCATCTACCCCTATCCTCCCCACCATCTACCCCTATCCTCCCCACCATCTACCCCTATCCTCCCCACCATCTACCCCTATCCTCCCCAACATCTACCCCTATCCTCCCTACCATCTACCCCTTATCCTTCCCACCATCTACCCCTATCCTCCCCACCATCTACCCCTATCCACCCTACCATCTACCCCTATCCACCCTACCATCTACCCCTATCCTCCCCACCATCTACCCCTATCCACCCTACCATCTACCCCACCCATTCCCATTGGTACTGATGTCGCTGTCATTCGCTCCGAACCATTGCAGCCCACCGAAGTCTCCGCAGCGCCGGATGCCTCAGCCAGCCTGCCGCATCAGCCTTCAGCTGCCAAGCCCCGCCTGGTCACTCTGGCCACGGAGGCAGTGGGTGTCGATGCCCCCCAGAAGCAGCAGCAGTCTCAGCAGCTGTCGCTGTATCCGACCAATGCCAGCGACTTGCTGCACTTTATCGGCCTCAACCAGTACGCCAACAGGTTTGCCCGCATTGGCATCAACCGGACCGAGCAGTTGGCCAGAATGACCACCGCCGAGTTGGTGGCCAATTCGCCCGACGGACCCAGAATGCGTTTGGAGCATGCGCAGCTGCTGCGTAAGACCCTGGACGGCTTTGAGAGCGGCGGCGGCGGCGGCGGCAGTGGCGGTCTGTTTCAGCTGGAGCGGCTGACCCCATCAACTGGGGACTCGCAGTCCAGTAGCTACCGGCCCGGCGGCAAAGGCCTTCGCCGATCGCCGAGGCAGAATGCGACCTCCTCTACATCGTCAACGGTGTCGAAGACGGCGACCACGACGGCGGCCAATCGCTGAGGCGGCAACTGTCTCCGATTGCGTCAAAAATTGGGCGTTGGTGTTGCTTTGTTAAGAGTAGTGCGCGAAATTCTCTCTCTGATGTGGGAGACTAGAAAATGAGGTATGGAATATGAGTTTTTGAGAGATATGAATGCGAAATATAGAAGTGTAAGAAATTAGACATGGGATATGAAATATGAAATATGAGATATGAGGCATAGAAGAGTGAGATGAGATACAGCAAATATAAGATATAGGAGGTTGAGATATAAGATATACGTGAGTGAGATCTGATATGTAGGAGAGTGAGATGAGTTATATGAGAGCGAGATGTGCGATATGAGATATAGGAGAGTAATGGGATGTAGGAGAGCGAGATGAGAAATAGGAGAGTGAGATGTGAGATATAAGAGATTGAGATGTGATATATGAGAGTGAGATGTGAAATGTGAGATAAAGGAGAGTGAGATATGCGATATGAGATATAGGAGCGTGAGATATGAGATATAGGAGCGTGAGATATGAGATATAGGAGCGTGAGATATGAGATATAGGAGCGTGAGATATGAGATATAGGAGAATGAAATGAGATATAGGTGAGTGAGATATAGGAGAGTGGGTGTGAGACATAAGAGAGTGAGATGTGAGATATAGGAGAGTGAGATGTAAGATATAGGAGAGTGAGATGTGAGATATAGGACTGAGATGCGAGATATAGGAGATTGAGATATGCGATATGAGATATAGGAGTGTGAGATGTGAGATATAGGAGCGTGAGATGTGAGATATAGGAGTGTGAGATGTGAGATATAGGAGCGTGAGATGTGAGATATAGGAGAGTGAGATGTGAGATACAGGAGAGTGGGATATGAGATCTACGAGAGTGAGAGATGAGATATAGGAGAGTGAGATATGAGATATAAGAGAATGAAATGAGATATAGGAGAGTGAGAGTGAGACATAAGAGAGTGAGATGTGAGATATAGGAGAGTGAGATGTGAGATACAGGAGAGTGGGATATGAGATCTACGAGAGTGAGATATGAGATATAGGAGAGTGAGATATGAGATATAGGAGAATGATATGTGAGATGTGAGATATAGGAAAATGAGATATAAGGTATGGGAGATTGGAATATGAGGGAGAACGACTCTTGAGATATAGGGGAATGGATTGCTAGTCCACTCTCACTAGGAGACTGAATCGACTTCGTACATTTATTTGATTGCATTTCGTTTTTGTTAATGTTTGCGTTTATTAGCTTCTGCACCGGGTTCAGTTTGATCGTGTAAAACGTCTTTATGAGAGAAAACGGGTGGCAGTCTCGTTTTGTACTCATATTTTTATAACCTACGATTGCTTTTATCTTTGACTAATTTTACAGGTAGTCTAATGGTAAAGAGCCTCGAACCTTGTGTCCCAAATTAGGCCCAGTGCCAAATGGTATAGCCAAAATTGAGTGAAGTTAATGACGTCTTTAGCATTGACTGCAATCAATAAGCCTGCAATAATACCACATTGTCTTTTGTTTGTTGTTTAATTAGGTTGTTAAAGCAGAAATGCTTTTACGCTACTGTTAGTAGTTCGGGCTGTGGAAAATGTTAGCAGTTGGGATAGGAAGGGAATTGCGTTTAAACTATAGCAACTTGTCAAATTGGTTGCTCTACAGACCCCTTTTTGGATTCTCACGAAGGATTAAATTGCTTCTAGGATCGAATTTAGCTTAGAAAATGCTCTGTTTAAGTAGGATAATCCACTAAGGCACCAACTAGTATCCAATAATGAGGTTGCAACTCCGCTATAGACTCTGCAGATTTAACGTCTACCAGCAGTGGAATCAGGTTGAAGAGCTCTTCTACGGTTTGGATCATTGATGCTCATAATATAGCTTGACGTTTGAAAATTATCGATTATCGATAATTGTCTTTATCGATAAAGCGGTAATAAGCTTATCGATTTATTTCGCTAGTCAGACCAGTGAAGCAACGAGGGCCTGCGCATGAGAAAAGTGGTAGGAGAGGAACTGGCCATAGACAACAAAAGAGAGAGAGAGAGCTAGGGTTCGTGAGAGGCTAAGGGCCAAAACAGTCAGCATTCAATGATGCTCCTGTCTATGGTACAACTTGCAGTCTCCTCAATTGGCTATGCCATTCGTCTTGCTCGTGAACAATCTCCATAGACTACAATGCCTTTACTTGACTACTGAGCCAAATCACCTGTGCGTTCTCAGGTAGTTAAACAAGCCTAAAATGGATCTTATTTTCGGCTCTGAATGCTGATGCCATGTTTTAATGTTTTTTGTTTAGCAATAAATTTGATAGCCATTACGATATAAAACTCATATCTTTATAGACGTCTCTCGTCTATGTATATTCCGATCATCTGCTTTCCTTGTCGGATGTTTACATTTAGTTTCTAACGAATAACAAAACTTACTTAGGTTAATATTGCCTTCATAGTTTTTATTTTGTTAACAGCTTCTTTGGGTAGCTAAATAAATATATTTATAGATTGCTACACCTCAATCAAGCATTTTATGCTTATAAATTTACTGTTTAATCAATAAAGAACAATACTTATTGTTTTGTGTCAATTTGAACTTTTATTCGGTCATGCACTTATAAACATCTCTCTATCTCTGTCTGCAACGCCGCTCCCTTCATATCTTTATGGCCTGATATCGATTTAGTCACGAGTTTTTTGTGCCAGAATTTAGAGTTCTGATCTGCACTTTTTTAACAAGTTTTTTTAGCAAGTACAGGCATGTTCTTTAAATTCGCTTCTTATCTTTCGCTGTGCTCGCAGCGGATAGTTGAAGTGCAGTGGGGTGGCTGCTCTGGCGGGGGAGGCGTGGGGGGGTCTGGAAAACTGGCTTCTGGCCCTGGCACTTTATGCCGCACACACCCCCACCCCTTCCCCATTCTTATCGAATAATCGTCAGAATATGTCTTTAGTAGCGAGTAATTATCCAGAGCAAAAGTAAGTTTGCTCAGTGCTGGCCACAGTGCGACCCCATGAAAATTTAACCTTTTTAATTTAGTTGTGCGCGCGTCATTGTGAACTAAAAGCACGTGATGCAAGCCGAACCGAGGCTATGCAAGGTTGTGTTAGCCTGCTCTTTATTTTGCCAAATTTTACTGTAATTTGATTCTGTTTTTCTGTGTAATTCCGTAGTTATTATGGACCTTCATCTAGGGGCATTCGGTCCTTCAGTAGATATGAGCCAATTTTATCTATAGACATTCGCTCCTTCTGTAGATATGAGGCATCTTCATCTATAGACATTTGATCCTTCTGTAGATATTAGCCACCTTCATCTATAGACATTTGATCCTTCTGTAGATATTAGCCACCTTCATCTATAGACATTTGATCCTTCTGTAGATATTAGCCACCTTCATCTATAGACATTTGATCCTTCTGTAGATTTGAGGCACCTTCATCTATACACATTTGATCCTTCTGTAGATATTAGCCACCTTCATCTATAGACATTTGATCCTTCTGTAGATATTAGCCACCTTCATCTATAGACATTTGATCCTTCTGTAGATATTAGCCACCTTCATCTATAGACATTTGATCCTTCTGTAGATTTGAGGCACCTTCATCTATACACATTTGATCCTTCTGTAGATATTAGCCACCTTCATCTATAGACATTTGATACTTGTGTAGATATTATTACGCCTTCAACCATTGATTCCGTAGTTATTAAGGAACTTCATTTGTAAATATTGTGAATATGTTCGCACATACTCGTACATTACTCAGTGGGCTGCCGACATTTTGCATGGGTTGCATCTTTGCATTTTATACTTACATGTACTTTGCTCCATTGACACAGCAAGTCACCTATAAATGCATTTAAGTTACCAACCAACCTAGATTAGCCCTATCTCTATTTTACCTCTGCCTCTGTGAACTTCACTCCTGCTGTCGCCATGCATCTGCTAAATTAGACTGCGTGATGACGCATGCATCTCTGCTTTAAGCCGTCCCAGGCCAGTTAGAGCAGCGCCAGTGAGTAGAGGAGAATAGCAGAACAATTGACTGCTCAATAGAGTTTGAGAACGAGAGAAAAAAGCGGAAAAAAGCTTTCAAACTATTCTGTAGAATCTGTATTAGTTTGCGCATTTGAAGCACTTCTCAAGAAGCTGAGACATTTACACATTGGCTTTTAGTAGCGCACAGAACTTTTTAATCTAGTCAATAGCCACCGACATTTTCTGTGATTGAGCCATGTAGATGTAGATGGATAGATGATAGATAGACAGATGACAGATAGATAACCAGATAGATAGATAGATAGATAGATAGATAGATAGATACACAGATAGATAGATAGATAGATAGATAGATAGATAGATAGATAGATAGATAGATAGATAGATAGATAGATAGACAGACAGACAGATAGATATATAGATCGATAGATGGATAGATAGATAGATAGATAGATAGATAGATAGATAGATAGATAGATAGATAGATAGATAGATAGATAGATAGATAGATAGACATCAGATAGATAGATAGATAGATAGACAGATAGATGGATAGATAGATAGATAGATAGATAGATAGATAGATAGACAGACAGATAGATAGACAGATAGATAGATCGATAGATAGATAGATAGATAGATAGATAGATAGATAGATAGATAGATACACAGATAGATAGGTAGATAGATAGATAGATCGATAGATCGATAGATCGATAGATAGATAGACATCAGATAGATAGATAGATAGATAGATAGATAGATAGATAGATAGATAGATAGATAAATAGATAGATAGATAGACAGATAGATAGATCGATAGATAGATAGATAGATAGATAGATAGATAGATAGATAGATACACAGATAGATAGGTAGATAGATAGATAGATCGATAGATCGATAGATCGATAGATAGATAGACATCAGATAGATAGATAGATAGATAGATCGATAGATCGATAGATCGATAGATAGATAGACATCAGATAGATAGATAGATAGATAGATAGATAGATAGATAGATCGATAGATCGATAGATCGATAGATAGATAGACATCAGATAGATAGATAGATAGATAGACATCAGATAGATGTGCGGGACAACATCTTCGGGACATATATTTTAAGGGTGTTATACATGCACATGTAGTACACCGATGTTTGTGGAATGATGCAGAGCATCATTGTGGGAATCGAGTTTATATAAACTAAAGTTATATGCTACTGAAGTACATCATTAGTTTACCATTCTTCTTTAGAGAAAGGAAATCAAGCAATTTTGAAGTGATTTTTCCGATTATTGAAATACGCTTTCGTGTTTCGCCGAGATTTTCTAAGAAAGATTCTTCCGCTGACATTCGCTTAGACTACGGACGGACCACAGTAACTAAATGTTCATGTTATATGCTACACAATAATTCAGTATATTATAGATGTGTATACATGCGAGCATACATAATCGCCAGCCACAGTTAATTGTTGTTAATGATAAAACGCGACAATTCAAGTGCAATTCCAGCCGCGCAGCTTGAAAGAGGGTGGGTGTGCGTCCAACCAAAAGTGCCTGCACCCTGCGACCCAGCCGCCTCAACCCCCCCCCACAAATAATTAGGGCTGAATTACGAGGTAATTGAACCTAGGCCGGCTCATCACCGCCGCTACCGCCTGACCCCCAACTCCAAAGTTAACTCGGTGCAAACGGATTTATCGGCAACCTTAACACAAGCGCCCCGTCTCAAATGATATTATTTAATATTACCAATTAGTCAAATTTTGCGACCGGTTTTAACAAACTTTTTTCATGAAAATGGAAAAATGAAACCAAAGCAAAATACTGTGGCCCGCGCTGGTTGGACGCTGCATAAATGGCCACCCACCCCCTCCTTCCCCCCTCTCTCTCTCGCTATCGCGGCATCTTTGATTTTGAAGCAAGCAGAAACGCGTCCCGCCCTCCGGATTCGATATCAGCCAGTCACGTGAGGCCCCAACTCAATGTTTTTTGTTCAAAAGACCAAAGGTCACGTGATCTCTAGAGCTGCGATCAAATAGGTAAACAGCCTGAGGAATCCTCCCCCCCCCCGACCCGCCCGCCCCCCCCACCCGCAACCCCTAGCTTATAAGTATCCCACGGGCCAGGCCAGGGTTGGGTGCTCATGCACTGCCTAAGTCGCTCCGGTAGTCGCCTGTTGCGCGAACCAGTCGCTCCAGTTCTAAAGCTGCTGCTAGCTCGGTGCCAGATGACCGACAACTCGCCGTTAGACTTTGCCCAGCTCGCCATCGAGCGCTACCAGGCCTTCAAGCGCTCGTCGCCGTTCGCCATCCACTGCGAGGAGTACAGCCTGTTGAAAAGTATCGGCAACTCCCTAGCTGGCTGCCAGGTGCTGGACCTCGGCTGCGGCTGGGGCTGCTACACGCGCAAGCTGGCCGAGCTGGCGCCGGCGGCCATCGTAGCCACCGACGCCTCCGGCGATGCCATCAGCCTGGCCAAGGTCTACAACAATGGTAGCAGCCTGGTGGAGTACAGGGTGGAGGACTGCGCTGAACTGCCCGACAGGTGAGGCATCCTTGCAGTGCCATTGTGCTGGGACAGTGTTGAAAGACGAGTCTCCTCTGACAGAGATTTTCTAGATTCTGACATTGGATATTCTAGATTCTGACATGGGGATATTCTAGATTCTGATATGGGATATTCTAGATTCTGAAATGGGGATATTCTAGATTCTGACATGGGATATTCTAGATTCTGACATGGGAATATTCTAGATTCTGATATGGGAAATTCTAGATTCTGACATGGGGATATTCTAGATTCTGACATGGGGATATTCTAGATTCTGACATGGGGATATTCTAGATTCTGACATGGGGATATTCTAGATTCTGATATGGGGATATTCTAGATTCTGATATGGGATATTCTAGATTCTGTCTGTCATGCCGGGTGTGAGCTTCCCTTGAGAAATGGTTCATTCAGTCATATCAATAAAATATCGGATTTCGACGCATTTGTTTTCGAGACCAAGCAAAAACAGTAAGGCGACTCAATGGTTTCGCGGAAAAAACGCTTGCGTACAAACAAAGCCGGAAAAAAACTATGAATGCAGGTTTTCTGTCAACATAAACACACCTGAGCATGTGACTGCCTGCTGGCTATTGTGGCCTGCGGTGAACTCTAAATTTCGCCTCTATTGCACCCCTTATTTATCTGTAATTTATTAGGCGGTTAGACAGAGAAGCTGGCCAGGCAACTGAGTACTTTTAATGAGAAAGAGTGGCTAATGCAGGTTAAGTACTCACATACTGTGTGCGTTTTATTCGTTAATAATTCCTGAATAGCTAGTGGGTCCCTCAATGCTCAACACTGCTTGCATAGAAATATGATCGGGGCTCCGGCTGCGTTACTGTTAGTAGCATAATTTGCAGTTGTGAAAATTTTCTCATTTAGTTTGTATGCTGGAATTTATTTTATGGCCGTACATTCCGTCATTAACTAAGATGGCTAATGGGGTAGCTAAGATGGCTAATTGGGTAGCTAGGGTGGCTAATGGGGTAGCTAAGATGGCTAATGGGGTAGCTAAGGTGGCTAATGGGGTAGCTAAGGTGGCTAATGGGGTAGCTAAGGTGGCTAATGGGGTAGCTAAGGTGGCTAATGGGGTAGCTAAGGTGGCTAATGGGGTAGCTAAGATGGCTAATGGCTAAGATGGCTTCTTGGGTAGCTAAGATAGCTAGTGGCTAAGATGGCTAATGGGGTAGCTAAGATGGCTAATAGGGTAGCTAAGGTGGCTAATGGGGTAGCTAAGATGGCTAATGGCTAAGATGGCTTCTTGGGTAGCTAAGATAGCTAGTGGCTAAGATGGCTAATGGGGTAGCTAAGATGGCTAATAGGGTAGCTAAGGTGGCTAATGGGGTAGCTAAGATGGCTAATGGAGTAGCTAAGGTGGCTAATGGGGTAGCTAAGATGGCTAATGGAGTAGCTAAGATGGCTAATGGAGTAGCTAAGATGGCTAATGGAGTAGCTAATACGTGTAAGGGTGAATTTTCAACCCAATTGAAATCAAATTAAAACTAGATCCCTGCAGATTTCCAGCTTGGGTTTTTGTCACAGCGTGCGTCATGGCACATCAACTTAATTTTTTGCATCCTGAATTTGGAACCCGGATGCCCATTTGGCACCCTGTTTTTCCCAAGCTGAACGCCCTTCAAGTTAAGTTCCGCATTTGTCTGTTATCTTTATCTCAATTCAAGTATCAATAATTTTATAATTATTGGGACTCTTGGGATTTCAAGATTTCTATTGATTGTCAAATTTGAGTAGTCTGTAAAGATGGAGTCTGCAGACTTCTGCAACTTCTGTGGATGAGGGGGCAGCAGTGCAAAGGGTAGGGTTCAGTATTTTGATTTTCTCACTGATGACAGCTGGCAGTCTGGTTTTCAGTTCTAAACCGTTTCCACCAAATCCGCAGGAACAGATTCGACCTGATCGTGGCCAACTTCCTGCTGCCATTCAACGCCAACGTCGATCTGCTGCGCCGCACCTGCGCCAACATCTACGCTGCGCTCAGGCCGGGTGGCCGGCTTGTCGGCTTCCTGCCAAACTGCTTTCAGGGCGTTGATTTCAGCCGCGAGATGGTTGGCCGCCAGGTGAGGGGCAGTGCGATGATGAGGGAGGGCGAGGATGAGGGAGGGCGAGGATGAGGGAAGGCGAGGATGAGGGAGGGCGATGATGAGGGAAGGCGAGGATGGGGGAGAGTAAAGCTGAAAGAAGGCAGACGCGATGTTTACAAGCAAAATTTCGCACTCTGCAAAAATCGCAGGTAAATGGAATCTACGAGGTGCCAGCCAATCCGGTGGACGGCAGCGAGATAAACCTGGTGCTGTTCACCAGCCCGACGGAGACGCGGATTCCGCTACGCTGGTACCACAGGGAAACCTATCGGACTGCGCTGCTGGATGCGGGCTTTGAGGCCTCGAAACTGCGGCTGGAGAAACCGGAAGTGTCGCCAGCCGGCCAGGCCATGTTCGAGCCGGGCTTCTGGGACAGCATCGTGGGCCAACCGGCCGCACTGCTGATGAATGCCACCAAGTGATGAAAGGAATTGTTATGAGCATATACCAAGGACTACAAGGACGCGTTGCCCTCGAAAAGTCGTAGAGATTTAAGCCTAACCGGTTTTATTAGCCAAGATTAGTCCCTACTGGGGTGAATGGAAATAAGAACTGGTTTCTAAAAATAGCAACCAGTCATACCGTCAGCCAATGAAATTTATTGGCTCGCCAGTCTCGGGGTAGAATGGAGCTGAGAAATAGCGTTTCTAAAAATAGCAACCAGTCGTACCGTCAGCCAATGAAATTTATTGGCTCGCCAGTCTCGGGGGGTTGAATGGATCGGAAAAATGGCTTCTAAAAATAGCAACCTACCAGCTGATGAAATTTGTACGCCCGATTCCCATCTAAAGTGCCGGCGTTCTAAGGAGTTCTAGCTTAAGAAACCCATTCTGTGATACAACTTAGGCGTTATGATAACCCAAACGAAACCGCATGTCTATACATACAGTACATGCATGTACACTACGAGCTTATACTCGTGGCCTGTCTTTATATAAAAAAAGGAATATTGAATACTTTTAATTGAACATCTTACTAAAGATCTTTGTGTCGTTATAACTAATTTACTGTTCTTCCCTGTAGAAGTTGTCTTAATCACCGAATGATCTCATCAAGCCCTTTATTATGACACCGTCGGACTGCTCATAATTGGGTAAATAATCGGAATTTTTTGTTTGTACAAAACTCGGTGTTGTAAACAACCTTATCTATTTACCGCACCTGGTGTCAATACTGCCTTGTTATGATTTATTTCATTAGACTTATACTTAATATCTTAGCTCTCGTTTAAATATTCCACTGCACTTTAATAACAAAGTACATAAAATGTACAAGGCTTCAATCTGACGCTTTCCATTTCGCATTGGCTCTCCAAACATTTTTGTCAGTAGTTTTATTTAATTCGTTTCTAAGAATTTTTTTATACTTTTAATTCAAAAAAATAATAAATCTTAAAATAGCAGCAGCAGGCCGCGCCTTTTATACCCCTATAGCTTGTAGCTATCAATCTGATTGGCTGGCAGTGACTCGTGCTTTAATCGCTGAAATAGTGCATGTACGTACAGTCGTAAACGTACTTTTTCAAGCTTTTGACTCACAAGCTGTAAAATTTCGCGAAGCCCAAATTTGAATTAAAAAGTGGCAGCTCGAACTGGCCCGCAAAATATCAACAAAAAACTGTTAAGTAAAACGAGGACTGTGTAGTTTTATTTACTACTTCATACGATACTACTTGCCAGTAGTTTAGTAAGTAGTGTAATAATGAGCACATTTATTAAACAGGATCATAGAGCAACTCAGCCGGAGAGACAAGAGTTTTAATTAGCAAAATTGTAATAATTTGCAAAGTAGAACACACCGAACAGAATTAATTAATCGTATGAGACGCAAAATGCAGTATTTTTTATTAAAGATTTTTCACATGACAGTTTAACGGTATATGGGAGACGGTATTTCGATGCAGGAGTGTTTAGCAACGTCTAATAGATTTCTTTTCTAACCTTCAATTCAATTGTTCCCCTGGTGTTACTCCTATATTCAGGTAAACAGCAGGAGTAAATATGACTGCTTTTTAGTAGGCCAATGGATCGTCAGCTAATTAGTGAAACTAATCGGGTGTAAAAACCTTTGTATACCCACGAAACAAATGTTCCCACAATGGCGAACAAAAAATCGAAAAAACAGTCTCAACAAGATCAGTGAGTCAAGTTGGTCGCAAGCAAGCACGAGCAGGTCAGGTTGTGGTCATAAGCCTTGGCGCGATGCTCATACTCATGAGCTCCTGGAACAGCAGCTTGCAGGCGTACGGAATTGTCACCTGGCTAATTTGCGTCTTGTTGTGACAGCCGCGGCATTCGTAGGTTTTATTGCGCAAATTGGCTATGCAGATTAGGCCGCACAGGTTGCACACGTGCACCCGGTAGGGGTCGGACACCTGGAACAGGCGCTCGCGCAGGAACTGCGCCGCACCGTGCGCAATTTGGCAGTCGCGCTCCATCTCGCCGAAACGGAGGCCGCCGTCTCTGCGCGAAGGAGGGGGAATTTACTTGCTGAATGCTGCCCATGCTCTCAGTGGGAGCTGGACTAAAAAGAAAACATACGGAAACTGCGCGATCTTTTAATGCAATTCGTGAGTTGGTTTGGGGGCGATTCTTGTTGTTGTTTTGAAGGGTGATTTTTGGGGTGGTTAGGGGGGGCGATTTTTTGGTTAGTTTGGGGGCGATTCTTTGGTTAGTTTGGGGGCGATTTTTTGGTTAGTTTGGGGGCGATTCTTTGGTTAGTTTGGGGGCGATTCTTTGGTTAGTTTGGGGGCGATTTTTTGGTTAGTTTGGGGGCGATTTTTTGGTTAGTTTGGGGGCGATTCTTTGGTTAGTTTGGGGGCGATTTTTTGGTTAGTTTGGGGGCGATTCTTTGGTTAGTTTGGGGGCGATTCTTAGTTAGTTTAGGGGCGATTCTTTGGTTAGTTTAAGTGCGATTTTTTGGGGCGATTCTTTGGTTAGTTTGGGGCGATTTTGGGGCTGTTTTCGGTGCGATTCTTGGGGTGGCTTAGGTGATTCTTTTTGTTGTTTTGAAGGGCGATTTTGATGTTGTTTTGAATTCTTGTGATGATTTGGGGCTTATGGGGTAATTCTTGGGTGTAATGGTGATTTTGGGCAGGTGATAAGCATTTTGTACTCAAAGCGACCAAAGTGTGGCTTAAAGCTACAAGTGTATTGTCAGATAATTTTTAAGCTGACAACAGAGTTGAGTAACTCACCTGGACCGGCCCTCCATAGGCTGCCTATTAAGAATCTGCACGGGGCCTCTAGCCCGGGAGTGAATCTTGTCGTCAACCATGTGCTTCAATCGCTGATAATAGGTTGGCCCGATAAAAACCTGTGCGTTGAGCTTCCGACCGGTGAAGCCGTTATACAGAATCTCATTGCCAGTCTGCTGGTAGCCGTACTCTTTCAGCATCTTGGAGATGCGGCGCACGTTCACCGTGTCATTGAACGGCGTAGCGTCACCAATTTCGCCTTTATTAGCGGACACCTTGCCCTGCAGGCACTCGATCAGATGGCCGACTGTCATACGCGACGGGATAGCGTGCGGATTAATGATTATATCCGGGGTGATGCCTTCGCAGGTGAACGGCATGTCCTGCTGCTGCAGTCGAATGCCGCAGGTGCCTTTCTGGCCGTGACGGCTAGCGAATTTGTCGCCAATCTGCGGTATCTTTGTAGTGCGAATTCGCACCTTGCAGAATTTGTAGCCCTCGTTGTTAACCGTCAGCATCACCTGGTCAACGATGCCGTACTCGGAGCGGCGCATGAACACCGAGGCGTCTCGCTTCGTGTAGCGGCTCTGCGTGCCCTCGAGCTGCGGGATTCACCGGGTTGGCTGGGATTGTCTCAGCTCACAGACTTCCTGACCCCATCTCACTCTTCGACTCTTCCCCACCTATTCCTCAGCTCACTCTCAGACTCTTCCTCATCTCACTCTTCGACTCTTCCCCACCTATTCCTCAGCTCACTCTCAGACTCTTCCCCATCTCACTCTTCGACTCTTCCCCATCTCACTCTTCGACTCTTCCCCACCTATTCCCTAGCTCACTCTCAGACTCTTCCCCATCTCACTCTTCGACTCTTCCCCACCTATTCCTCAGCTCACTCTCAGACTTTCCCCATCTCACTCTTCGACCTTTCCCCACCTATTCCCCAGCTCACTCTCAGACTTTCCAATTTCACTCTCAGACTCTTTCCAATTTCACTCTCAGATTCTTCCCCATCTCACTCTCAGACTCTTCCCCATCTCACTCCCAGACTCTTCCCCATCTCACTTTCAGACTCTTCCCCATCTCAGTCTCAGACTCTTCCCCATCTCTCTCAGACTCTTCCCTATCTCAGTCTCAGACTCTTCCCCATCTCACTCTCAGACTCTTCCCTATCTCACTCTCAGACTCTTCCCCATCTCACTCTCAGACTCTTACCCATCTCAGTCTCAGACTCTTCCCCATCTCTCTCAGACTCTTCCCCATCTATTCCCCAGCTCACTCTCAGACTCTTTTCCATCCATTCTCAGCCTCTTCCCCATCTCACCCTTGGACTTTTTTCCCATCCCATTGCCCACTGCCCAGGTCATCAAGAGGTCCGCTCACCTCGTCCTCATTCTCAGGCAGAGTGATTGTCTTCCCAATGAGCACGTCATCACCGGAGACGCGAACTCCCGGCGCAATGAGACCGTCATCGTCCAGCTTGTCGTAGATGGCCTGGCGCATGCCCTGCACCTCGGTGCGCTGCGGCTTCTCGATGATCTCTTCCTGGTCGAGGCCGCGCTTGGACTCTTGATCGCGGTAGGTTCGGTAAAACTCCGATCTGCAGATTCGGGAGTGGTGGGGATAAAGCAATTGAGCCGATTTATCTCCTTATGGAAGCTGGCAGTTTTACGATGCTAGATTTTGAGGGTAGTTTAAGGGCGACCGATGGGTTGGCTTGGGGGGCGATTTTTTAGGTGATTTGGGGGCGATTTTTTAGGTGATTTGGGGGCGATTTTTTAGGTGATCTGAGGGCGATTTCTTAGGTGATCTGGGGGCAATTTCTCTAGGTGATTTGGGGGCGATTTTTTAGGTGATTTGGGGGCGATTTTTTAGGTGATTTGGGGTGATTTTTTAGGTGATTTGGGGGCGATTTCTCTAGGTGATTTGGGGGCGATTTTTTAGGTGATTTGGGGGCGATTGTTTAGGTGATTTGGGGCGATTTTTTAGGTGATTTGGGGGCGATTTCTTAGGTGATTTGGGGGCGATTTTTTAGGTGATTTGGGGGCGATTTTAGGTGATTTGGGGGCGATTTTTTAGGTGATTTGGGGGCGATTTTTTAGGCGATTTGGGGGCGATTTTTTAGGTGATTTGGGCATGATATTTGAGGTGATTTGGGGAAGATTGTTGAGTTGGTTTGGGGGCAATTCTTGAGATAGTTTTGGGGGGCGATTCTTGGGGTGGTTTAGGGGGGGGGGGTGGCGATTCTTAGTGGTTTGGGGGGGCGATTCTCGAGGCGTTGGGATGTTGAGTTAGGGGACATCTGAAGCTGTGATTGATTTACGGGGATTCTCGGGTGATTTTTTATCTCAAAAACACACAAACGCACCTAAAGAAGCCGCGATGAATAGCGGACTCGTTGAGCACAACGGAGTCCTCCTGATTATAACCAGTGTAAGAAGCGATAGCTACTATACTGTTAATACCAGCTGGCAGCTCTCTGAATCGCAGATACTCCATAGCGCGAGTAGTTACTAACGGCTTCTGCGGATAGTACAGCACATTAGCCAGGGTGTCCATCCGCATATGATAGTTGGATATGTAGACACCCATGGCCTGCTTGCCCATAGCGGACTGGTAAGTGTTCCTGGGACTCTGGTTGTGATCGGGGAACGGTATAATGGAGGCACAGACGCCGAGAATCATGCTGGGATGAATTTCGCAGTGAGTGTAAGTTGAACAGTACACTCCGGAATCGGAAATATCGTTCGGAGTCATCGCGATCATGACAGTCTCCTCTTCCAGCGTGTCGATGTATTCAACGACTCCGCTAGTGACCAGATCCTGCCAGCCGTACCGTCTGGTACCGTCGCCGCCTTCGGCTTCGCGCAATTCGTCAATATGCCGCTTCTTCAATAGCAGCTTCTGATTCTCAACGATTAGCAGGGGTCGGCAGATTCTGCCGGCGTCTGTGAAAATGCGAATCTCTTTCTCGCGAAAGTCGCGCACTATTGTGACCTCGGATACGATTATGTCCATCTCTCGGCGGAGTCGCTTCAGCGTAGTCATCAGCTGGTCCGGATTGCGGTGGATGCCCACCCAGCAGCCGTTGACAAAGATCTTCGTGGCGCTAAGGGAAGAATATGGCTGCATTTTATTAACACTGACTGCATCTGTTCAGAGTCCCGCTGCTCTACATCTTGCGTTCCGCCGATCTCACTTGAGTCTCGATTCTTTTTGTCGAGTCCCGCTACTCTCACAAGTCCCGCTACTCTCAGGAGTCCCGTTACTCTCAGGAGTCCCGTTACTCTCACAAGTCCCGCTACTCTCAGGAGTCGCGCTAATCTCCAAGAGTCCCGCTACTCTCACGAGTCCCGCTGCTCTCAGGAGTCCCGCTTCTCTCACGAGTCCCGCTTCTCTCACGAGTCCCGCTGCTCTTAGGAGTCCCGCTTCTCTCACGAGTCCCGCTACTCTCAGGAGTCCCGCTACTCTAGAGTCCCACTACTTTAGAGTCCCGCTACTCTCGCGAGTCCCTCTACTCCAGCTAGTCCCGCTACCCCAGAGTCCCGCTACTCCAGAGTCCCGCTACTCTAGCTGCGTTGCGCTCCTTTAGTCGCCCCGCCTCGATTCTTCAAGGTCTGCCCTACTCACTCGGCAATCGAAGACGGGGCGATCTCCTCCAAATTCTCCATGCTCCACTCCTCCAGAAACTCGTGAATAGGGCTGGGCTGCGAGCCAACGCTAATATAAGCCATTAGCGCCAGATTTTTCACTAGGCCAACAGCTTGACCTTCAGGCGTCTCGGCCGGGCAGATCATGCCCCAGTGCGTGTTGTGCAGCTGACGCGGCCTAGCCAGCTTGCCGTCGCGCCCGATTGGCGAGTTCAATCGGCGCAGATGACTCAGCGTACTGGTGAAGGTCAGCCGGTTTAACACCTGCGACACGCCGGCCCGAGCCTGATGGGCCTTCTTCTGATCGCCCCAATTGCCAGTAGCCAGAGAGTAGCGCAGCCCGTCAGTGATGATGGTGTTGATAACGGCCGCCTCAACGCCGAAATCTCCATTCTTCTGCCGGTCGATTTGTCTCTGCGCGTACAGCCGGAACTCTTTGGCCAGATTGCGGAATAGGCCGCGGAATAGGAAGGCTAACAGCGGGCCGGCTAGGTCCAGGCGCTTGTTGCCATAGTGATCGCGATCGTCTACTTCCCGACGGCCAAGGGCGGCCAGCAGGAGGCGGTGGGTCATGTAGCTGAGGGGGGATTCGGAGCATCACATTAGTGAGATCTAATTAGAGTATGGACTCAGCTTTAGAGATTTGACCCAGTAAGATTCCTGACTGACTCATAGGAGATGCTGACCCAGTAAGATTCTTGAGTCATAGGGGATGCTGACCCAGTAAGATTCTTGAGTCATAGGGGATGCTGACCCAGTAAGATTCTTGAGTCATAGGGGATGCTGACCCAGTAAGATTCTTGAGTCATAGGGGATGCTGACCCAGTAAGATTCTTGAGTCATAGGGGATGCTGACCCAGTAAGATTCTTGAGTCATAGGGGATGCTGACCCAGTAAGATTCCTGACTGACTCATAGGAGATGCTGACCCAGTAGGATTCTTGAGTCATAGGGGATGCTGACCCAGTAAGATTCCTGACTGACGCATAGGAGATGCTGACCCAGTAAGATTCTTGACTCATAGGAGATGCTGACCCAGTAAGATTCCTGACTGACTCATAGGAGATGCTGACCCAGTAAGATTCTTGAGTCATAGGAGATGCTGACCCAGTAAGATTCTTGAGTCATAGCGGATTCTAACCCAGTAAGATTCCTGACTGACTCATAGGGGACTGATCCAGTAAGATTCTTGTGTCATAGCGGATGCTGACCTAGTAAGATTCCTGAGTCATAAGGGATGCTGAGCCAGTAATATTCTTGACTCTAGGGGATGCTGACCCAGTAAGATTCCTGACTGACTCATAGGAGATGCTGACCCAGTAAGATTCCTGACTGACTCATAGGAGATGCTGACCCAGTAAGATTCTTGAGTCATAGGAGATGCTGACCCAGTAAGATTCTTGAGTCATAGCGGATTCTAACCCAGTAAGATTCCTGACTGACTCATAGGGGACTGATCCAGTAAGATTCTTGTGTCATAGCGGATGCTGACCTAGTAAGATTCCTGAGTCATAAGGGATGCTGAGCCAGTAATATTCTTGACTCTAGGGGATGCTGACCCAGTAAGATTCCTGACTGACTCATAGGAGATGCTGACCCAGTAAGATTCCTGACTGACTCATAGGGGATGCTGACCCAGTATGATTCCTGAGTCATAAGGGATGCTGAGCCAGTAATATTCTTGACTCTAGGGGATGCTGACCCAGTAATATTCTTGACTCATAGGGGATGCTGACCCAGTAAGATTCCTGAGTCATAAGGGATGCTGAGCCAGTAATATTCTTGACTCATAGGGGGATGCTGACCCAGTAAGATTCTTGAGTCATAGGGGATGCTGACCCAGTAAGATTCTTGACTGACTCATAGGAGATGCTGACCTAGTAAAATATCTGACTGACTCATAGGAGATGCTGACCCAGTAAGATTCTTGACTCATAGGGGGATGCTGACCCAGTAAGATTCTTCAGTCATAGGGGATGCTGACCCAGTAAGATTCTTCAGTTATAGGGGATGCTGACCCAGTAAGATTCTTGACTGACTCATAGGAGATGCTGACCTAGTAAAATATCTGACTGACTCATAGGGGGATGCTGACCCAGTAAGATTCTTGACTCATAGGGGGATGCTGACCCAGTAAGATTCTTCAGTCATAGGGGATGCTGACCCAGTAAGATTCTTCAGTTATAGGGGATGCTGACCCATTAATATTCCTGACGCAGGGGCCGCTGACTCGGAGAGCATAATAAAACAACCGTGCAAGAATCCGCGCTACTCCTCACCCCAAGAAGTAGGCCTTCCGAGTCTCGCAATAGTCGCTGATGCCAACATGCGGCAGCATCTCCTTCTGCAGGATGTCCTTAGCGTAGGCGATTCGTTTCTCCTTGGTCACGCCGGGCCTGGCGCCGCGGGAGCCGATGAAGTTCAGCGCCACATTCTGCTCCTGAATGACGAAGGCGTCGTCTAGAGACGGCTTAACCATCTCCATCATCTCGGGATCATCGAACTCGTAGATGATGTGCTCGAGTATGTCTCTGTCAGACACGAAGCCCAAGGCTCTGAACACAATAATAATTGGTATCTCCTGTTTGATGTAGGGCAATATGCCGACAATCTTGGACCCGACGCTTGTCTTCTTGCCGGCCGTGCCGCCGCCCTTAGCAACCATGTTCACCCACAGAGTAGACGTAGGCCTAGACGAGTGCTCCAAGTAGGAGCGAATCTCAGTCTTGAACGAATATTTCGAATCCTTCTGTTGGAAAACGTAAACAGTGTTAGTGGCCATTTTCTCTTGGGCGATGAGCACCTTCTCGGAGCCGTTGATGATGAAGTAGCCGCCGGGGTCGAGCGGGCACTCGTTCAGCTGGGCCAAATCGATATCGCTCATGCCGCTTAACAAACAGTAAGTAGATCTAAGCATAATTGGCATCTTGCCAATGAATATCTTGCTGTGCTTTTGTTCTAGCGGCTCCTCATCAGAGTGGATTGTCTTCTTATTGATGTCCACGTATAGCGGGGCGCAGTAGGTCAGGTTGCGCAGTCTGGCATAGTTTGGCATCAGCGGTGCGCTGGATCCGTCCTTCTCCCAGTGGGCCGGCTTGGTCAGGTAGATTTGCTCGAATTTTACCTGGCAACGGTTTGTTGTAACAGTAGGAATAAGCCGCTTAACACGGGGGATCGTTTCATATCTCCTCACTTCATATCTCCGACACATCATATCTCCGACACATCATATCTCCGACACATCATATCTCCGACACATCATATCTCCGACACATCATATCTCCGACAAATCGTATCACCGACACATCATATCTCCGACAAATCGTATCACCGACACATCATATCTCCGACACATCATATCTCCGACACATCATATCTCCGACACACCAAATCTCCGACACATCATATCTCCGACACATCATATCTCCGACACATCATATCTCCGACACATCATATCTCCGACACATCATATCTCCGACACACCAAATCTCCGACACATCATATCTCCGACACATCATATCTCCGACACATCATATCTCCGACACTTCCTGTCTCCCCCACTTTTTTCTACGACACCTAATAGTTCCGACACTTCACATCTGACACATTCATATCTCCGATAGGATTAGGGTTAAGCCTGTTGGAGATATGAAAGCGCATTGTTATGCAGGCACTGTGGAGATGGGTTGGGGTTATAATTTCTACCCACTGTATTCCTACCGCGACTCAAAGCTGCTACCCTATCACGGCAGGACGAACTGCGACTGGATCAAATCAGTCAAGCTAATTACCCAATTAAGACACAGGCACCTGTGGCCTGGTGCTCTAGCCACTCCTGCCTATTACTCTAAGCAACAGAGGGCCAAAACAAACCTGATACTTATCGGGCGTCTCGCGAATGCCCATAGCGTGAGTGGCCTCAGCCTGCAGCTCAATGACCGGTGTGTCTTCAACAATCCTCTGGACCGACATCTGTATGAACTCGTCAAACGAGTCCAATTGCTGTCGGACAAGGCCCTTCTCATCAAAATAGGAGGAGATGACGATCCAGCATGCTTCTTGCCAAAAATCATGCGTGATCTCGTCGTCGTAGTCATATTCGGCGTAGGGATCCGTGTCTGCGAGAGGGTGAAGGCGGGGCAAGGCGGCGCGGGGTATAGCTACACTCGATGGGTGGCTGACTCATAACTGCTTCTTATAAATGACACTTGCTTTTCTCAGGGAATTTAATGGCAGTAATCAAAATGCTGCTTCAAATTTAATGCATATTTATGAGCAATATAATTTATAAGAAGTCATAATCCAGACAAAAATAGTTAAAGTTAATAGAATTAGTTAAGTTGTTCCTTCCTCCAGTGATTTCCTAAGACCTTTGCTGCAATATTATATGATAGTATAAAAACATCATTCTATTAGTTTCATGTTTTCATTTTATGACTTTTGGACAATTTTATTGACTTTTTGGTGAGTGTCTTTGCATTGTTCATTTTATAAAGATTTTCAATGTTATTGTGTATTATGCACTGATATGCATCTATCAATCAGAAAATATATTGAGAGCTAGCTCACTAGGTGACAGACACCTCTCCTTTCTTCTTAACTCCTGAGTTGACTAAGCTAGCTACGAGTATATGCATAGCTTAGAATTATTTTTGTGTCTTATGCTGTTTTTAATGAAAGGAAGGAAGAGAATTCTTTAATTCTTTAGCAGCCACTGACATCAATGGCGACTCTAAAAACTATGATAAAAAATCTGAATCCTAAGTATAAACAACAATGGCAAAAAATGATGACAAACAATGATTGTGGGTCAGTTGTAAACCTAGCAAAAAAAGTTATAATTTTAATTTGTCAACTGTAAAAACACCCCCCAAGAAGATGATGAGACAGCTGGACTGCTATTATATATAAATATTTGTTAGCGCAGCCTGGAATTTCCATGCTCAAATGCATATGAAATACTTTTGTTGCAAATTACTCGCTGTCAAAACCTAGTGCAGATGATATTGAGCTGTATTAGCCATTAATTCTTATGCCTATCATTGAGCAAGAAGCATGACTAGTGATCAAGGCCTATAACGCTAACAAGAAAGATGATTATTATTTCTAGTATCTCCCAAAGGTCTATTGATTTTAAACAACACCAACTGTACACACTAATTATTTTGCAAGCCAACAATAGAGATGTTGGTGTCAAGAAGAAGCTCACTAGGGCAGTTGGTATCCTCTTTAGCTGCCAAAAAGATGATCAAAGCAGAGCAAACCTGGTATGGCATGTCAGTCAATTGTGCAAGTCTTCAATTTAACCTAACAACAGCTGTTTTTTATTGCTGACTACCTTGCTAGTAGATAGTTTTTGTCAGTTGACTATTCATTTAATACACAATGTTAATAACAATTTTTAGAATATTATTTTAGGCCACATTCAAACTTCTGCCCTATTTTCAACATTTGACACTAGAGGAGCAATAAAAAGTGAGAACATTTCTTTAGATTAGGGCAAAAAAAGCTATTATAAGGCCATTTTCTCAAATCCACAAGAAAGAAAGCTAATTACAATCTTGCAATAGCCATCAAGGCTATAAACATTGACATTATTAATGCTTTTCAATGTGCTGGTCCAAATGCTTTTTAAGTGATAACCATTGAAGGCTTTGGAAGATCTAAAGTTTTTGGACCACTGTACCTAAGACAAACTAATGCAAAATATATGCATCATTTCCTAAGATCCTAGTAGTTACTGCAATGTACAAAGTAACAAATGCTAAAATGCCCATTTTTAATTTCTAGATATTGACTTGTAGATATGCTCTTTTCATGTGCTTTAAACTTTAGGCAAAGAATGAGAAGCTCTTAAAGTGTTTTAAAGCATAGTCTATGCAGACTAATGAACTGTTCTGTGTTTTATTGTTTAAAATCATTGCCATAGCTTTTTGAGATTGTGTAACACTACTCCTGACCTTAGCACATGTTTTTTGTTGCAGCTCCTGAATAAAAAAAAGATATCAACATAATTTTAACTTTGTTTTCTTTGTGACAAAATTTCCTTTCATTTGACACCATGGGCATGAAATTTTATGGCTCTGCTGAAGAGCTATGTTAGACATTCTGGGAACTTTTGGGACACCCCTCGTATGATCTATAGCTATATAGGTATAGCTACACTCGATGGGTGGCTGACTCATAACTGCTTCTTATAAATGACACTTGCTTTTTTCAGGGAATTTAATGGCAGTAATCAAAATGCTGCTTCAAATTTAATGCATATTTATGAGCAATATAATTTATAAGAAGTCATAATCCAGACAAAAATAGTTAAAGTTAATAGAATTAGTTAAGTTGTTCCTTCCTCCAGTGATTTCCTAAGACCTTTGCTGCAATATTATATGATAGTATAAAAACATCATTCTATTAGTTTCATGTTTTCATTTTATGACTTTTGGACAATTTTATTGACTTTTTGGTGAGTGTCTTTGCATTGTTCATTTTATAAAGATTTTCAATGTTATTGTGTATTATGCACTGATATGCATCTATCAATCAGAAAATATATTGAGAGCTAGCTCACTAGGTGACAGACACCTCTCCTTTCTTCTTAACTCCTGAGTTGACTAAGCTAGCTACGAGTATATGCATAGCTTAGAATTATTTTTGTGTCTTATGCTGTTTTTAATGAAAGGAAGGAAGAGAATTCTTTAATTCTTTAGCAGCCACTGACATCAATGGCGACTCTAAAAACTATGATAAAAAATCTGAATCCTAAGTATAAACAACAATGGCAAAAAATGATGACAAACAATGATTGTGGGTCAGTTGTAAACCTAGCAAAAAAAGTTATAATTTTAATTTGTCAACTGTAAAAACACCCCCCAAGAAGATGATGAGACAGCTGGACTGCTATTATATATAAATATTTGTTAGCGCAGCCTGGAATTTCCATGCTCAAATGCATATGAAATACTTTTGTTGCAAATTACTCGCTGTCAAAACCTAGTGCAGATGATATTGAGCTGTATTAGCCATTAATTCTTATGCCTATCATTGAGCAAGAAGCATGACTAGTGATCAAGGCCTATAACGCTAACAAGAAAGATGATTATTATTTCTAGTATCTCCCAAAGGTCTATTGATTTTAAACAACACCAACTGTACACACTAATTATTTTGCAAGCCAACAATAGAGATGTTGGTGTCAAGAAGAAGCTCACTAGGGCAGTTGGTATCCTCTTTAGCTGCCAAAAAGATGATCAAAGCAGAGCAAACCTGGTATGGCATGTCAGTCAATTGTGCAAGTCTTCAATTTAACCTAACAACAGCTGTTTTTTATTGCTGACTACCTTGCTAGTAGATAGTTTTTGTCAGTTGACTATTCATTTAATACACAATGTTAATAACAATTTTTAGAATATTATTTTAGGCCACATTCAAACTTCTGCCCTATTTTCAACATTTGACACTAGAGGAGCAATAAAAAGTGAGAACATTTCTTTAGATTAGGGCAAAAAAAGCTATTATAAGGCCATTTTCTCAAATCCACAAGAAAGAAAGCTAATTACAATCTTGCAATAGCCATCAAGGCTATAAACATTGACATTATTAATGCTTTTCAATGTGCTGGTCCAAATGCTTTTTAAGTGATAACCATTGAAGGCTTTGGAAGATCTAAAGTTTTTGGACCACTGTACCTAAGACAAACTAATGCAAAATATATGCATCATTTCCTAAGATCCTAGTAGTTACTGCAATGTACAAAGTAACAAATGCTAAAATGCCCATTTTTAATTTCTAGATATTGACTTGTAGATATGCTCTTTTCATGTGCTTTAAACTTTAGGCAAAGAATGAGAAGCTCTTAAAGTGTTTTAAAGCATAGTCTATGCAGACTAATGAACTGTTCTGTGTTTTATTGTTTAAAATCATTGCCATAGCTTTTTGAGATTGTGTAACACTACTCCTGACCTTAGCACATGTTTTTTGTTGCAGCTCCTGAATAAAAAAAAGATATCAACATAATTTTAACTTTGTTTTCTTTGTGACAAAATTTCCTTTCATTTGACACCATGGGCATGAAATTTTATGGCTCTGCTGAAGAGCTATGTTAGACATTCTGGGAACTTTTGGGACACCCCTCGTATGATCTATAGCTATATAGGTATAGCTACACTCGATGGGTGGCTGACTCATAACTGCTTCTTATAAAATGACACTTGCTTTTTTCAGGGAATTTAATGGCAGTAATCAAAATGCTGCTTCAAATTTAATGCATATTTATGAGCAATATAATTTATAAGAAGTCATAATCCAGACAAAAATAGTTAAAGTTAATAGAATTAGTTAAGTTGTTCCTTCCTCCAGTGATTTCCTAAGACCTTTGCTGCAATATTATATGATAGTATAAAAACATCATTCTATTAGTTTCATGTTTTCATTTTATGACTTTTGGACAATTTTATTGACTTTTTGGTGAGTGTCTTTGCATTGTTCATTTTATAAAGATTTTCAATGTTATTGTGTATTATGCACTGATATGCATCTATCAATCAGAAAATATATTGAGAGCTAGCTCACTAGGTGACAGACACCTCTCCTTTCTTCTTAACTCCTGAGTTGACTAAGCTAGCTACGAGTATATGCATAGCTTAGAATTATTTTTGTGTCTTATGCTGTTTTTAATGAAAGGAAGGAAGAGAATTCTTTAATTCTTTAGCAGCCACTGACATCAATGGCGACTCTAAAAACTATGATAAAAAATCTGAATCCTAAGTATAAACAACAATGGCAAAAAATGATGACAAACAATGATTGTGGGTCAGTTGTAAACCTAGCAAAAAAAGTTATAGTTTCAATTTGTCAACTGTAAAAAGATCCCCCAAGAAGCATGATGAGACAGCTTGACTGCTATTATATATAAATATTTGTTAGCGCAGCCTGGAATTTCCATGCTCAAATGCATATGAAATACTTTTGTTGCAAATTACTCGCTGTCAAAACCTAGTGCAGATGATATTGAGCTGTATTAGCCATTAATTATTATGCCTATCATTGAGCAAGAAGCATGACTAGTGATCAAGGCCTATAACGCTAACAAGAAAGATGATTATTATTTCTAGTATCTCCCAAAGGTCTATTGATTTTAAACAACACCAACTGTACACACTAATTATTTTGCAAGCCAACAATAGAGATGTTGGTGTCAAGAAGAAGCTCACTAGGACAGTTGGTATCCTCTTTAGCTGCCAAAAAGATGATCAAAGCAGAGCAAACCTGGTATGGCATGTCAGTCAATTGTGCAAGTCTTCAATTTAACCTAACAACAGCTGTTTTTTATTGCTGACTACCTTGCTAGTAGATAGTTTTTGTCAGTTGACTATTCATTTAATACACAATGTTAATAACAATTTTTAGAATATTATTTTAGGCCACATTCAAACTTCTGCCCTATTTTCAACATTTGACACTAGAGGAGCAATAAAAAGTGAGAACATTTCTTTAGATTAGGGCAAAAAAAGCTATTATAAGGCCATTTTCTCAAATCCACAAGAAAGAAAGCTAATTACAATCTTGCAATAGCCATCAAGGCTATAAACATTGACATTATTAATGCTTTTCAATGTGCTGGTCCAAATGCTTTTTAAGTGATAACCATTGAAGGCTTTGGAAGATCTAAAGTTCTTGGACCACTGTACCTAAGACAAACTAATGCAAAATATATGCATCATTTCCTAAGATTCTAGTAGTTACTGCAATGTACAAAGTAACAAATGCTAAAATGCCCATTTTTAATTTCTAGATATTGACTTGTAGATATGCTCTTTTCATGTGCTTTAAACTTTAGGCAAAGAATGAGAAGCTCTTAAAGTGTTTTAAAGCATAGTCTATGCAGACTAATGAACTGTTCTGTGTTTTATTGTTTAAAATCATTGCCAAAGCTTTTTGAGATTGTGTAACACTACTCCTGACCTTAGCACATGTTTTTTGCTGCAGCTCCTGAATAAAAAAAGATATCAACATAATTTTAACTTTGTTTTCTTTGTGACAAAATTTCCTTTCATTTGACACCATGGGCATGAAATTTTATGGCTCTGCTAAAGAGCTATGTTAGACATTCTGGGAACTTTTGGGATACCCCTTGTATGATCAATTACTTTCTTTAAGGCATAGTAACAATTGAATCTTATTGATAAATGAGATGCTTATAATTTATTCTTTGTAACTTCTAATTTATATTGCTGACTTTATTTATCTAGATGATAGATATTAGTTCCAAATAAAAAATATGCATATATGCATGCAATAATAATAGTATTAAGTAAAAACAAGATTCAGTGGCTTTTCTTTGTAGCTACTTAATATACAACATTTACAAGACTGACAATTTTGTCATATTGTTAATGCTTTAACAGGTATTCCTACTTTTATAATCAAACTTTTTAAGGTTACATAAACTTAGTCTAAGAACCAACATGTTTAAAGTAATATCATTAGACTAAATATTGCTACATACTATTAAAGAATTAATTGTATATCTTTTAATGATTCTAAACTAGGCTTATAATGAAGAAACAACCTTTGAAAGGCTTGGAGCATGTGGAGTCCCCTAGCAATATGTGTAGTGGCAATATAATAAAAAAGGCAGAAGTGCCAAGACATATCTAATAGTGATACTTTTCTAAATGAATTTGAAAACAAAAGCAAAGAAGCACAAGAAGTGCAGAGACAAGTCTTTGTTTGATAGTGACACTTATGCAAATGAATTTAAAGATGCAATGTTGGCAAAAAAGCAAAGAAGCACAAGAAGTGCAAAGACCTTTGGTTGATAATGACATACTTCTTTCTGCAAACAAATTTGAAGATGATATATTAGCCAAGAAAGTCTTCAGCAAAGTGCAAAACTTTGTCTTATAGAACTTTTATCTAATTTGCATAGTTTTGCCTAGCAAGAATCCTTGACATAAATCCTCTCTATATATGCCTAAGCCCTTTGATCTTGTCCCTGTGGTGTCCCATATTGGCTATGACCAAGATTGACAACTAAAAGACCCCAGATAGTTTAGTCAGATCCAAAGTGCCTTATTTAGTTGAAAGCCCAATTTTGAGAGATCTGATTTGATGAACCAGTTTGCACAGGTTTGTAATAATGCAGGTTATACATGTAGTGAATCCTTGGAGTAGCTAATCTTTGTCTATTTAAAATACCATGCTTATTGTTTGCTATCCTTCTCTTATAGATATAGGACCTAGACTACTTGCCTATTGATCAAGCTACATAGCTTGGGCAATGGGGCTGACTATCTGGTAGGAATGGGAGGCTAGGACTAAATGATTCATTTCTAAGGCCTAAAGTCCTGAAGCTTTCATGCTAAAAAGGCCAAAACCCATCATTTTTATGAAACCAGATTTCTATTTTAATGGGAAAATTATAACCATTTTTGTGTGTATGCTAGTCTTGGAGGTATATTTACAATGTATGACTTATAGCCTTGACTTATATGTACTTAAACTTACTTGTAGTTTCAAGGGGCTTTGTCCAGATACAATGGAAGCATTGCTATTCATTCCACTAAACTCTGGTGACCTGCAACAGGTAGCTATTGCTACAGGCAATGTTGCATAGGAAGGTCCAAAAAGGAGTTCATGCTGTTGAAAGAAATAGTAGATAGCTGCTCTTACAGCTACAACTATGGAAATATGGTAATTGCAGTCATATTCTGTAGATTTCTATAGCCATAGATATAAATTTAAAAAATAAATATTATTAGAAAGGAAAAATATAACAAAGATACTTATTATAATTTGCATCATAGATTCAAAACCAAAAAATTATACCTAATATAATACCATAAAAGGCTAGCAAATTCTTACTTTTATCAATGTTAAAAAGTTCAATGGTACTTTCAGTAGTAGATAGATTGAAATGTAATCTTACAAAAAGCAATCAAGTGTTAGTTTGAATTTCTACCTTTATTTAAAATTGTTTAAGACAAGTATCAAGTTATCCTTTTGATTCAAACTACTTTTATTTTCTAGACTAGTAAAACTAGTAATGGACCAAATTTAGATTTTTGCAAGCTTCCAAAACCAAATCCAAATATACAAAAAAACGGATTAAATCTGAATATCTGAATGTTTCCAAATGCAAGCAAAAAGTGAAAGGTAAACAGCAGGAGTAACTATAATACTTTTAACTATAACAAAAATACCTCAGCATCTAATTAATGATCTAAATAAGCAACTAATCTATTCTTTAAGTAAAATTCAAGTGAGATTGCAAGAACTAAAACTTAGTAGAAGTAAATAAATTTGAATTAAATATAATTCCTATACAACTAATCTAACTAGGCCTAATTCTAATCACTAATACTAACTAACATTATATTCATGTTCTCGAAAACAACCATAGTCTGTAAGTCTATGCATTTGCATTTTGAAAAAACCAACTAATGATTACACTTAAACAATGATTGCCAAAATGTTTTGCAACTTTAGGTTCAATGTCTTAAAGGTTTTAAAGTTTAGTAACTTTATTTAATAACTTTGTTTTATGAATAATTTGTTGCTGCAAAAAAAATATGATATAAAATATTGCATTTTTGTTTTTAATATACTTTTTATGGCATAATCCTAGCTTCCTGCATTAAATTATTTTGAGTTAAAAAAATAATCCATAGTTAGTCCATAGCAATCAATAGTCTGCTGAGCCTACTAGATAGCATAATAATGAGCAACCCAAAATGCAGAACTAGTTGGAAACTAGGAACTTTCCATATGAATACCATTAAAAAAGACTTGGGCGCATGTCAAGGCAAAGTTCCATAACATGTATGGCACCAACTATGGCCTATTTGATTTGCACCTAAATGAGTATCTCTAGCGCCACCTTGGTATCCAGTCAATCCAGCAACAAGATGATCCGGTGACAGACAATCTAGCGACAGTCAATCCAGCAATAGACGATCCAGCAACAGATATTAAATCAACGTATAACAGCATATATATGGATTAGTTGAGCTATTATTTTTAGCTCTTTATTATTACCTATTAATA
Organism: Macrostomum lignano; assembly: GCA_002269645.1. Lineage (NCBI taxonomy): Eukaryota > Metazoa > Platyhelminthes > Macrostomidae > Macrostomum > Macrostomum lignano. The sequence continues at coordinate 56,163 of NIVC01002207.1, read as the reverse complement.
CTTAAATAATTAAATAACAATTACATAAACTATAATTATTGCAGTTATATTTTTACAACTATATGTAGCTGTTGATTTTCAATATGTTCTTTTCAAAGACAATCAATCAATTTAATCTGCTTGGAAAGCAAGTTTCTATGACTATAATCAATATTGTTGTATATATTGTATTTGTGACAATATTTGAGAGTCAAAGAACCAAAAAATTGCTATTCGCACAGCAACTTGTACGTATTATTTTTAAAATGTACACGTAACCTACATTTAATGTAACAAATAATGCATGGATAATAGTAGTATATATAATAATAGTATAATAATAATAGTATTAATAAAAAATAATAAAAAGCTACAAATAATAGCTTAACTAATCTATATATATCATGATATATGTTGATTTAATATCTGTCACCAGATCGTTTGTCACTGGATTGACTGTTGCCAGATTGTCTTGTCGCTGGACTATCTGGAAGCCGCCACCTTTACCTAGAGAAGTCCTTTAGCAACTTCTTATTCTGGGTTAGTGAGCTCAGTGGACTATTGACTATTATGGACTAACCTGTTTTAACTTATTGAGTTGATTTTTTAACTAAAAATAATTTAATGCAGGGAAACTAAGATTATACCTTTTTATATAATATCATTATTATATAATATAACATCATTGATATCAATGATGGATTTTATATTTATCTAACTAATCTTTCTTAGCCATTTTTATAGTATAGGCTGTCTAGTAAGCTTTAGAAAAATTAGGCAAAAAATATTTTTTCAATCTTTTTATGCTATACATACATTAGCAAAACTTAATAAAACTTGCTAGGCCTAATATTAGATTGAGTCTAATTTCTAGAGCTGTCACGAGATCTCGATGAGACAAGATTTAATACAAGATCTTGACATTTTTTCTCGTCTCGAGAAATCTCGAATTTTGTCAAGAAATTCGAGACGAGATTCAAGAAATTTTTTTATACCTTTTTTCAAAAGCTATGAAGTGATATGATATAAAAGGGGAACAAATTTTCATATAAATACAACTGTTTGTTGTAACACGCTTGATAGGGCAATTTTCAAATGGTAAAATCTAGCCAATGTCGAGCAGTTATTTAACGAATGTCGTTATATACAAATTTGCATTGCATATGCGCTTTTTTAGTTATCATTTCAGTTCTGTAGCAAGGTGTATCATAGCAAACTTGAAGACAATCTACACAGGTCTTTTGACGAATTAGTAATAGACATAGTAGGGCCAAGGGCCTATATGCTACAAGCATAAATTCTTATGAATAAATAGCAAAGAATTTAAACTAGAATTAAGAAAGTATTCTAGAAAATCTAAAAAATATATTTTAGAATTGTATCTTATCAAGAAATTTAAGACAAGATAAGGCAAGATAAGAGCAAGACAAGATGCAATTCTAAAATATATTTTTTAGATTTACTTTGTCTTGTCTCGTCTCAAAATTCTTGACTTAAAAGCCTTTCTCATCTCAAATCTCGTCTCGAATAAAATCTCTAATTTTGACAGCTCTACTAATTTCATTACATAAATAACAAAAATTATCTTCTAAATAACACCAAAACCAATACATTTGTAATAAAAATCATTTAGTTATATGCATTTGAACACAAAATTTTAATTTTTGCAAAAAAGTTCTGCTTTAGTTAGGCCCCCTACTAAGTACTATGTATTTTTTCCATTGAAATTTATACAAAACTTGTCACTAAAATTCTTATAACTTTTTCACTATTCAATCAATTTTAATGAGGCCAATTTGGAATACTGTTGATGACCTCTATCAATTTTGGCAATGATGATAGTATCAAAATAAATAACTTTTAAAATCTCACTGGACAGCCTATTGTATAGGCATACATAGCCTTTATGCAACTTTAATACAACTAAGAATTTCTACACTTACCCATTGCCACGAAATCCAAGTGAGAGCTTAATTTAGTAAAGTACACAAAGTAAAATGCAAGTTAACACGCGATTCTCTAATATCAGATATTAATAATCGAAACGCACACGGTAATTGGAGGGTACCGCGCGGTTACACTCACTTCTCACAATTACTTACTAAATTGCGAAATTCGGAGATAGCAAGATTTAAACAAGCAACTCTAACATTTATTATTCGTACATTTGGATACTGAAAGTTAAGAACGATAGAAAAAAATACACAAACAAGGTAAATCCATTTTGCCGTAAATTTCTTCAATTAATTTATATATTTTGTTGTTATACCGCGTATTAACGCACAACTATTTTTCTTTAAGTGGGATTACAAGAAAGATAATAAAAACACTCGGTGGACCGCGATATAACACATACCTTCCAGGCCGCCATCGGCGTTGACGTGGCCCCCAACTGCCGCTTGTGTTGCGATGGAGAGGAGACGGCGCGGCCCATCTGCTGATCTCCTGCCCCGCCCTGACTCCACACCGCTGCCGCCTCTGGGGGGCCAAGCCCGGAGCCCGCGGCAGTTTTCGAGAACTGCGTCGCGGTGTTAAACTTCCTCGGGAAGGCGGGCGCCGTCTGACGCCCGGTGCCATGGACCCTGGGCCGAGCGCGCCCGAAGAAGAAGAAGAAGAAAGTAACACATACTGAATCACAAATTATAGGGTGTACCTATGTATACATGTACTGTATACAGAATCCAATCTTCAGGCACCTCAGCCTGGGGATTTAAATGGAAATGACACGAAATGGCCGTGAATAATGTGGAGCGATAGTCGGATGCGTTTATCACTGCGCTATTCTGTCCCTGATTTTCTAGGTTTCTTTGCATGGAAGAGAAAACCTGTTCTTACATGTACATTTATTCATATCACAACGTTACTGTGGTACACGCATGCCCGCTGGAATTCACCTTACAGAGCGTCTCGGGTTGCTTGGGGACGGACCAAGGGTGACTTGTTGGACAAAGAATAATCGAATAAAGTGCCGCATTCCATGCATGGTAACTCGCTCGTCGCTGATCTCGACGACGGCCTGCTGCACAACAGACGACCATGCAGCCTGCATGTGCCGATCCTACGTATACTAACTATTCAAGCGAGTCTGTCAGTATCCAAGTCTTAGACGTTGTACAGCTAACGAAAGCAGCCCAAACATGCAGATCCTTGCGGACAGAACTAGACAGCAGAGGCAGAAAAACTGATAATATCACGGAAACTCCGCGTTACCTGTTCGTCAGAGTCTCGGCAAAAAATTCAGCCCCATGCAATGTCGACCACCAGGCCGACATTCGCCACAACAACAACAACAACAACAACACCCTTCCACCTTACCCGACGGCCACCCTGGGCCTCTCTTGTCGACCAACTGTTTCACCAACCTGCCAGACCTGGGAGCCACTCCGACCGAACAAATTTTTGCAGCCATTGAGCAACGCTGCCCAGGTTCCTGCAACTACTACACGGATGGCTCGAACCGGAGGGGTCGAAAACGGCGGAGCCGCATGGACCCTCCTCGACCAAAAAAGCACCATCCGTCGCTGCGGGCACGCAGCAGCGGGTCGCTGGTGCAACTCCTATGAAGCTGAATTAATGGCCATCAAGCTCGTCCTGGAAGACATTATCAGCTCCGAGCCGCGCCAAGCTGTCATTCTAACCGACAGCCAGAGCGCCATCGCCGCCATCAAAGCTGACCGTCCAACCCTCAACCTGCGGCTTGAGCAAGTTAAAGATCTCCTCGCTACCGCAGCCATGCACACGAAGATTACCCTGCAATGAGTTCCGGGACATTCGGGAGTGCCCGGAAACTGGTCGACGCAGAGGCCAAGCTCGCGGCCACCCTGCCTCAGGACGAGTCCGAAATATCCCTTGCAGCCGCTCAAGAGCGCATCCGTCATCATCTCAAGTACCGCCCGACCCTTCAAGGGCACATGGCCGAGGTCTACGGTAAACCGATCTCCTTCCATCAGGGACCACGCCGCCAACAAATCCTCGTGGCGCAGGTCAGAGCAGGCCACTGCCCTGACTCCAACTACTATCGCAACCGCACAGGCATCACCGAAGGCGGCCCCTGCCGACTTTGCCTGGATGTCACGGACCAATTCCACCTCTGTACCTGCCCTAAGCTCGAAGCAATTCGACGCAACATCGGCGTCACTAATCTGAGCGACTTTGCACGTGGTGATATGGTGGCGCAGCTCCTGGGAGCCGTCGACTGGCGGCCCCTGTGAGATGCTCACCGCAAACAACAACAACAACAACAACAACAACGACAACAACAACAACAGCAACAACAGCAAAATACGTTGTCAGCCCGTCGTCAAGCGCGTTAGATAACTTCACGGTGCGTTTCATGCAGCCCGAATCACATTTGGCCATAACCCGTGTGGGCACTGCTGCAATCAAGTCGTCCTTCCTGTACATATTTCTGCTTCTGTCTTAATTGTTACCGCAGTCAACTTTTGGAGACCCGTTTTCTCTCTACTTCGGAGTGGTGGGTATTAGAATTGAGATTTTATGCAAATTATATACCCCTTGATTCTACAGCCGTCAATTTCATCATTCATTAAAAAATGTGTGGACACACATGTACCAATGCGCTGTTTATTAGACACGTACGCAAGAATTATTGTTTTCCATTTACGAAAAGGTTCCTTTCCTCTCATAAACATTTTTTGGAAAACATCTTTTTCGACAGGTAAAGTAACTGTCTGCAAACTATCGATTTGCATGAATAATTATAATATATTTGCATTTTTTGCAATTCATTTTGCACTAAGCATTTGATACCGACACATTTACTAGGTTGCACACGCTGTACCGCCTGTACCGTACACGAGCGCAGGTATTTAATGTACGATTGATACATGTACAGCACAGACAGGCGGCAAACATCATTATAACAAATGAATGCTAACACTTTCATAGCAAAAGTACTATTTGTACGAGTTATTTTATAACAAAGGAGACAGTGCGATCGATTTAGCAGTAAATTCGCTAAAAGTTCAGAAAATTCGCAAACACAATGGATCAAATAACTTAAAGTACGTATCGCTCTTTTTTCTTAGTCGCATCGGCTTAGAGCTCGGGTGTTGTTATTAAAATTGAGTATTAAATTAACGATATTAGTTAGCTATAGTAGCCCCCCTAAAACCCAATTGTGTCGCATTAGAGACAAAAGACGTGTGAATATGGCTGTACCATAGCAGTTTACACTAATATGTGCATGTAGGGCGGTGTAGTGGTGACAAAGAAGGTTAAAAATTACAGGTTTACGTGGGACAGCTATTATAGGAGAGAGCAGAGACGCTTGTTAACGAAGGTAATAGTTTAACTAGAATAGCAATACTAGGCAAGATGGGGATCACAATGGCAATTGCGAGTCTTATCACGGTGGAGCAACAGCTTACTTCCGCATTTTTAATGTCTTCGAACGGCACATTTCTTCCCACGATTCCCCATTAGTTTTTTAACATCAAACTCCCTAATACTCGTATCTGACCATTTGGACTTTGAGAAGCACGATTTCCATCGATCGATCGGTAAACTGGGATATAAGTCCCTGTATACGGGTATAGACGTACTAAGGGTAACGATCGAGTAACTCAACTTCGAGGATAATCCATACATGGCTAAACACTTTGATTTGGACAAAAAGCGCAATATATTTTCCCAGAAATAGTTTGCTCCAAAATAGTACTCGCAATATCGTTTTCAACAAATATACATTCTGAGTATTTTAGAAGCTGACGTTTGGTAATTTTCCCCTAATCCCATTGACGCTACAAAAGTAATTGTGCTACATTCGAAATGAGCATATTTAGTTTTCTGTCTATGTAGTGTAAAGCAATGTATTAGCCCAAACAGTTTGTAACAGTTTGGAAAAGGACAAAACTGCAGAATTTTTTACCAATCATCCACCAGAATCCTTACAGATCCAATCAGGATAATTGTTTTTTAAGTTTCACTCAGACTCCGTCACGATTAAATCGAGCATCGAACCGTCCATCTGGACAAACCTGATGGGAACCAAATGAAAATGAACGCGCGGCTTTAAGATCTAATCTCGACTGTGCAACAAGATGGCAAGGCAAGACTGTTTCCAGGAAAGGCAGGAAAGGTGCGATCAGATGGCGAGCAGTTGGTTGGACAAACTTGTAAGCCCGGCATGGAGCAGTCTCCAGTGGGGGGGGGCGGACATTGCACGGTGTGGCGACAAGGTCAGGCAAGAATGAGAAGCAACTTTCCAACAAAATTCGGGTGCTGAAAAAAGGCGTTACGCCTGTTCGTGCATGCATCAGCCAGCTTCCTAATTGCAGGTTAATAGGCAGGTATTTCGGAGTAGCTGACTGGTGAGCATTCAGAGCTAAGTTGGCTTCCGCAGCCCCATCATCAGCCTTTGAAGACGTCCGGCGCGGAGAAGAGAATGGCGCAGGTGGAAATGACGGTGAAGCAGGAGAAGATTATCAAGCAGAGTCTGTCCACCACCCTCGCGGCGAATTTCCACTCGCTGCTAATCTCGCCATCGGCCGTATCGTCGGCGATCTTCTTGGTGATGACCTGGAGCTCACGGACAACGGCGGCCAGCTCGTTTCGGGTGCTGCAGTTCGAGCCGCAGGAGGGACCGCCGCCGCCGCCGCCGCCGCCGCCGCCGCCGCCGCGCTCCGCTCCGCCGTCCATGCTGCTGCCCATCACGTTCTGATAGGTGGGTGGCGAGAAGGCCCCTGCGCTAGCGCCGATGCCGCTGACCCCGACACCGCCCACGCCGCCCACTGTCCGGATGTCGTCCTCGAGGTCGAGCACATTGGCTAGCAGAGACTTGGACGAGCGCTCCTTCAGCTCCACGTTGGCGTTGGCGGCTTCGCGATACGAGGATGTCCGGAAGGAGGCGTTCTTTCTGCGGCGCAGGTAGACAGGCTCCTTCTCCTCGTCTCTGTGATGATTCCTCATGCACAGGATGTTTGCCAGGTAGGTGCAGATGAACTTTTTCACCTAAGAATAAGGAGGATTCGGCGGCGGAATCTCTGTGTTGTGTGTAACAAGAATGCTCAGCTGAATTAATAGTTACATGTGCACGTAAATGGTCAGTTACGCCATGTTTAACTTGAGGTTTAACAAAAATTATTAAGAAGCCTCACCCAGTTGGGCACAGGATGCGACTCAGCGTCTCTATGATGATAATTGAGCACAATGACGGTGAAGACCACGGACAAGCTGCACATTACCATGGTGCAGGAGAAGTACATGCCTAGAGTGGGCAGGTTGGGTTTAAAGACTTCCTTATCGTAGTCATTTTCCCATAGAAACAGGAAATTATTCTTAATTACAATACTTAATTATTTTTTAAAAAGTAGTGCAATAGTTAATAAAAACAAGCAGCGCCCTTCACCACAAAGTATAGGATTAGTAAATTCGCTCTCGCAAAGTCAATCAATACGAGCGTAGTATAATTTTACCACTAAACAGAGTTGGGTAAATTTCGGTACAGGCTAACCTGTTGAAGATATACATGTAAGATACATGTAGCTAAAGATGGTCCATCTATAAGACGTGCGTTTAATTTTTTTGCATACTAGTAATATTTTACAAAAAAACTTTGCTAGCTATCCCTAGCTATAATGTTTTCTCAATGTGTACTTTAGTAAATCTGGCAATATCTTCACTGAATTAAAATACCAGACAAAGTCATCTTACCATGTAGAGCTCTACACAGATGGATTCGTGATACAGGAGTATAGAGTTCTGTTCTTCGTTAAATTCTTTCAATTATCTTAAATTGAGTATCAGGAATGTTATCGTCAAATTCCTCCCTGCCACACTCACTGTACACTGTGCTATCAAATTCCTCCCTGCCCCACTCACTGTACACTGTGCTATCAAATTCCTCTTTGCCCCACTCACTGTACACTGTGCTATCAAATTCCTCCCTGCCCCACTCACTGTACACTGTGCTATCAAATTCCTCTCTGCCCCACTCACTGTACACTGTGCTATCAAATTCCTCCCTGCCCCACTCACTGTACACTGTGCTATCAAATTCCTCTCTGCCCCACTCACTGTACACTGTGCTATCAAATTCCTCTCTGCCCCACTCACTGTACACTGTGCTATCAAATTCCTCCCAAGGCTCGATTCTCTGTACATCTGTTTCTTGGCTATTTTCAGAATTAGTCTATACTTTTTTCAGCTACCACCATTTCGAGCGACCGATATCTCACAGTCCGCTAAAGCGCATTATTTCGACACTTCTAAAGCTTAATTTCTCTCCAATTCACTGGGAACTACAACGTATGTGTAGAGTAGATTAGCCCAGCGGCGTAGCAACCTCACCTATCAACGGCACAGCGTCTGATGTTGGCGGCATGGACTCAGCGACCATCATAAGAAACACTGTTAGTGACAGCAGGATTGTGACCCCTGATAAATGCAAGGCGCAGGGCATTCAGGTTAGCTGGGTTAGCAATTGTTGTTGGATCTGTCCGTCAGAATGGATGATCATAGTGGCCTTGGTTTGAGCAGCCCCCTCTCCCTTCCCCAGGCCCTATTTCGACTTGAGCAAGGCATCACGCGCTGTTAGAAAATATTTTCAGGAAAATGTAGGTAAAAAAAGAATGTCAAAAGATGCGTCGATAAATTTGCAGGCAAAAGCATGCGCGCAGCAAATCCAAGGCGACTGAAACAGAGCAAGCAAGCGGTGTTGCTGAGTTCACGCAACACCAATGGTAAGCTAAGAAACGTAAAAAAATATTGTTATCAAGCAAATGCGTAAAGGAATATTGAAAAGGCGTTTGCATGATTAACAAAATCATGGCAATTGTTAGTTGTGCCGTAAAATCATCAGAGACAGCCCACCACCCCATCATCGGTTTTAATAAAAAAACAGCAAACCAAACCGAACTCCTGTCGCCAAGCAAAGCACTCAGAGTTGCCAACGAAAGCCTCACCAATTAGCGGCACAGACTCTGACGTCTGCGGCATAGCGTCAGCCACTAGCAGTTGAAACATTGACAGTGACAGCATAATTGTCACTCCTGGGATGAGTTTCGATTGCGCAGCATGATCGGGGGATTGCGGTTTGAGTAGAATGGTTGGTTCATTGAAATTGCGAACTCACCTCTTTTTTACAGACTGTCTTGTTTAATCAGCATTTCGATTGCTAGTTTACTAAACTGTTTATTGTGGTATTTACACGGTTGGTTAGTCCAATTTGTTACCGCTAAAATACAGAAGCTTTTTCCGGTAAAACTGCTGCTTCTCCAATCGAATTTCAAAAGTCTTTCATTTTAGAAGGCAGTTTAACCGTACTTTTTGTTGAACAGGTAGTTTACCCCATAGACTTCCGGTTGAACAGGTAGTTTACCCCATAGACTTCCGGTTGAACAGGTAGTTTACCCCATAGACTTCCGGTTGAACAGGTAGTTTACCCCATAGACTTCCGGTTGAACAGGTAACTTACCCCATAGACTTCCGGTTGAACAGGTAGCTTACCCCATAGACTTCCGGTTGAACTGGTAGCTTACCCCATAGACTTCCGGTTGAACTGGTAGCTTACCCCATAGACTTCCGGTTGAACAGGTAGCTTATCCCATAGACTTCCGGTTGAACTGGTAGCTTACCCCATAGACTTCCGGTTGAACAGGTAGCTTTCCCCATAGACTCCCGGTTGAACAGGTAGCTTTCCCCATAGACTCCCGGTTGAACTGGTAGCTTACCCATACTAGAAGCAGTTTACCCACTTTTACCCACTCTATACAGCCCAGCTCTGCTAAATCCAGCACAGGATTAAGACACGTACCAAGAGAGATTTTTTCACCGGCATCCGGCGGCAGAACAAAGGTGAGCAGCGACATTGATGAGATGAGCACGCAAGGAATAATGAGGTTAATGCCATAGTACAGAGTTCGCCTCCGTATCTGAATGAAGTAGCTCAGATCGATGAACGGATATGGGCAGCAGTCGTACTCAGCTGCCGTCCTCTTCCCGTCCATGCCTGCAGGTTGGGATGTCGGGTTCGGGGGGCGGGTAGGGGCACCGGAACGGGAGCCGTGAGTTCTCGTATCGTTTTGTATCGCGCATTTCATCAGCATGCAATTAATTGCAGTTTATTTAATAATCTTATTCAACAGGTATTTCAAAGTAACTTCTAATTAGTCTGGGACGCAGCTCGCGACCTTAAAGTTTAGTTTTAATAAGATTTATTAACGTTAACTTTCTTATCTATAGCCTCGATGACGTAATATGAAAGTTACTAAAAATAGAAGTTGAAAATCGTACAGCGTCTATCTATTCAATAGTATTATATTGGCAGATTGTATACTAAACAATTAATAGCCAAGTTGGAACGGAGACACAATTAACAGAGTAAAACTGCTAAAAAGATTTTTCTTTGGATAAAAAATCATGAAAGTGCAACTACTGTATGCAATGTATAGCTGGGATGTACTTGCAGCTGCTAGATATTGATGGTACTTTGCGCATGCTGGCAGACTACACAGACACGTATTTATACACGATCAGGTTGAGGAAAATTCACTTGAAAGACACTACAACAAACTATTTAGACGGAGGAAAGTTGAAGTTCTCAGACTGACGCCACCCTGATCATCCATTCGCAATTCTTAGAAATTGAGGCCCTACCAAAGCTAACTTTCTCCCCAGCATCCGGCGGAATGATGAAGCTAAGCAGGGTCAAACAGGCCATGAAAATGCACGGCCCAATTAGATTGAATAAATAGTACAGCCTGCGCCTGCGGACTCGAATGCTGTACTGCAGGTCAATGAACGGGTGCGGGCAGCAGTCGTATGTGGCGCTGTTGCGAACTCCAGGCATGCCTGTGGAAAGTATTCGACACTTTGTTGTCTGCTTCTGCTGGCTGACGCAGCTGCGCTTTTGATGCTGGCTTCTGACACAGCTGCTTCTAACACAGCTGCTTCTGACACAGCTGCTTCTGACACAGCTGCTTCTGACACAGCTGCTTCTGACACAGCTGCTTCTGACACAGCTGCTTCTGACACAGCTGCTTCTGACACAGCTGCTTCTGACACAGCTGCTTCTGACACAGCTGCTTCTGACACAGCTGCTTCTGACACAGCTGCTTCTGACACAGCTGCTTCTGACACAGCTGCTTCTGACACAGACATTTGGGATAGCTGCTTCTGGCACAGGCTTCTGACACAGCTGCTTCTGACACAGGTATTTGGGACAGCTGCTTCTGACACAGGCTTTTGGGACAGCTGCTTCTGACACAGGCATTTGGGACAGCTGCTTCTGACACAGGCTTTTGGGACAGCTGCTTCTGACACAGGCTTTTGGGACAGCTGCTTCTGACACAGGCATTTGGAACAGCTGCTTCTGACACAGGCATTTGGGACAGCTGCTTCTGACACAGGCTTTTGTGACAGCTGCTTCTGACACAGGCTTTTGGGACAGCTGCTTCTGACACAGGCTTTTGGGACAGCTGCTTCTGACACAGGCTTTTGGGACAGCTGCTTCTGACACAGGCTTTTGGGACAGCTGCTTCTGACACAGGCTTTTGGGACAGGCTTCTGACACAGCTGCTTCTGACACAGGCATTTGTGACAGCTGCTTCTGACACAGGCTTTTGTGACAGCTGCTTCTGACACAGGCATTTGGGACAGCTGCTTCTGACACAGGCTTTTGGGACAGGGGCTTCCGACAGAGGCTTCTGACACAGCTGCTTCTGACACAGGCATTTGGGACAGCTGCTTCTGACACAGGCTTTTGGGACAGGGGCTTCCGACAGAGGCTTCTGACAAAGCTGCTTCTGACACAGGCATTTGTGACAGCTGCTTCTGACACAGGCTTTTGGGACAGGAGCTTCCGACAGAGGCTTCTGACACAGCTGCTTCTGACACAGGCTTTTGGGACAGGGGCTTCCGACAGAGGCTTCTGACACAGCTGCTTCTGACACAGGCATTTGGGACAGCTGCTTCTGACACAGGCTTTTGGGACAGGGGCTTCCGACAGAGGCTTCTGACACAGCTGCTTCTGACACAGCACAGTCTTTTGGGACAGGTTTCTGACACAGGTTTTTGACCTAGAAACAGCCTCGATTTTCTTACTTAAGTAGACCCCAGTGAGTAACTATGAGTAATAATAGTGGCAAAATCAAGTGCAATTTGCCAGAGATTAATTAGTAACAGAGAAAAAACTGTGTAAAAAACGACAATTATGTTAGAGAAACGTACAATACAAGTTTCAATTCGGGACTATGTGTCTGACGTTAATCATTTGCCAAATATACTCTTGTAGTACGAGCTTAAAAGTACAAAATGCATGGTAACACCGTTTTTTATCATGGTGCACTTTAAGCGACGTTGTCAAACAACCGGTGAGAGGCATTACTGCCCATTCCGCCGACTCCCCTGAGCAGGCACACAAGCGCGCGGCAGTCATACTCCCGGGCACACATTTCATACAGGAGTGCACAGCGGCCCTAACTTTATTTATCGTTAGGCTGTACACTTCACTGTGTCTTGGGGGTTGGCACTCAGGGGCGTTAATTGCCCGAGAAGAGCCAAGCCGAGATTCCAATTTAGCCCAAAATTAATGTGACTGCACTTGGAATCGAGCCTGGGCCGCTGGCGCATCAGAGCGCCGCGGCAGACCACTGGGCTACGGCCAACCATGGTAATACCCGAAGTTCAATAAAGTTTCGTGTGTTTAGGCTATGAGATGACACTGTCAGCAATGTGATTTTTTGAAAAGATTAGCCATGCATTATCGCTTGGTTGACTTGCCTTCCAGATACCACTCCCCGCTGGGCACATAGGTCTCCAGATCTGCTCCGCCAATCTCTGAGCAGTTATTGGGGTCGTTTAGTCGCATCTCGTTGGTGCTTAGCGACTCATTTGAGCACTTGAGCCTCAGGTCCAGGGTGCCGCCATCGTAGGACCACGACCCGAATTTGAGCTTGCACACCTGGGTGTCGAATGGGAACCAGGTGGTGTCAATCTTGCAGGTGGATCTGAACATTCCTGGCGGGATGAAGTTCATGTTGCCCGTGTGCTCGATCACCACGTTTGTCGGGTACGTGCCGTCAAACTTCTCGTCGGCGCTGCGTTCGGAACGAATGCGAGGTGTTCGATTGTGTTGGATTGTGTTGGACTGTGTTGGATCGTGTTGGATTGTGTTGGACTGTGTTGGATTGTGTTGGATTGTGTTGGACTGTGTTGGATCGTGTTGGATTGTGTTGGACTGTGTTGGATTGTGTTGGACTGTGTTGGATTGTGTTGGATTGTGTTGGATTGTGTTGGATTGTGTTGGACTGTGTTGGACTGTGTTGGATTGTGTTGGATTGTGTTGGACTGTGTTGGACTGTGTTGGATTGTGTTGGATTGTGTTGGATTGTGTTGGATTGTGTTGGACTGTGTTGGATTGTGTTGGACTGTGTTGGAATGTGTTGGACTGTGTTGGACTGTGTTGGATTGTGTTGGATTGTGTTGGACTGTGTTGGATTGTGTTGGATTGTGTTGGACTGTGTTGGATTGTGTTGGATTGTGTTGGACTGTGTTGGATTGTGTTGGACTGTGTTGGAATGTGTTGGACTGTGTTGGACTGTGTTGGATTGTGTTGGATTGTGTTGGACTGTATTGGATTGTGTTGGATTGTGTTGGACTGTGTTGGATTGTGTTGGATTGTGTTGGACTGTGTTGGATTGTGTTGGATTGTGTTGGACTGTGTTGGATTGTGTTGGATTGTGTTGGATTGTGTTCGATTGTGTTGGACTGTGTTGGACTGTGTTGGATTGTGTTGGATTGTGTTGGATTGTGTTGGATTGTGTTGGACTGTGTTGGATTGTGTTGGACTGTGTTGGATTGTGTTGGATTGTGTTGGATTGTGTTGGATTGTGTTGGATTGTGTTGAATTTTATTTAGCTTCTTTGAGCTGACAGACAATGTGTTGAACACAAGGAACTTACTATCCTATGATTGCTGTACTTTCAGGAAGCAGCTCACCTGTTGTACAGCAGAATATCCGGTCGCCAGACACGCTTTGGATCGATGTTGATTTTGGTGATGCCACCGAAGTCTTTCGGATCCCACATGAAGTGATAGTCGTGCCACGTCTGCGGACGGAAGTTATCGATGATTTTATTGGTCAGTTGCTTGAATCACACAACAATATCATATACTCGCACATGTTTCGTGGTGAATAGTCAATGCTTCAATACATCCGCTCGCTTATTCCATGCTATGGACGCAACTGATTACCAAAGCATGCAAACTAATAAATATATTTATGTGTTTCAAAAGCGTGCGTTAATATGTCGGGACAAACAATTTTGGCTGTGCAAATTAAAACAAAATTTGCTAACGCTATGTGCGATATGCATCTTAGACTCATACAACAGAACTGTAATGATTGTGCACAGGGGTCTTTTCTGGCTGCATACGTTTTTATTGGGAGTTAAATATCTAATAGAGGAGAACCGTCTTAATGATATCCTTAATAGGGGTAGTGCATCCCTAATTGTATCTCTAATAGGCCTAGCGCATCCCTAATTGTATCTCTAATAGGCCTAGCGCATCCCTAATTGTATCTCTAATAGGCCTAGCGCATCCCTAATTGTATCTCTAATAGGCCTAGCGCATCCCTAATTGTATCTCTAATAGGCCTAGTGCATCCCTAATTGTATCTCTAATAGGCCTAGTGCATCCCTAATTGTATCTCTAATAGGCCTATTGCATCCCTAATTGTATCTCTAATAGGCCTATTGCATCCCTAATTGTATCTCTAATAGGCCTAGTGCATCCCTAATTGTATCTCTAATAGGCCTAGTGCATCCCTAATTGTATCTCTAATAGGCCAAGCGCATCCCTAATTGTATCTCTACATGTAATAGGCCTAGTGCATCCCTAATTGTATCTCTAATAGGCCTAGTGCATCCCTAATTGTATCTCTAATAAGCCTAGCACATCCCTAATTGTATCTCTATCAAGAGAGAGTAAAAAGTATAAAAGTTTAGTTTAGCCAACCATAAAAGTTTAGCCAACACAGCTACTTAAAGTAGTCTTCACCATATAGCAAACTTATTGATTAGTAAAACTGGAAGTCGGCTGTCTCCTGTCTGTCATTATCAGGTGGGCCATGCAAGTGTAGGCGCAGCACATGCCAGCAATTGGGCTTACCAGATCCAGCCAAATATTTGCAAACAAAATCTGGTTTTTCTCGTCCTGAACAATGAGGAATCGATGGGAGTCGAATTGGGGGAGTAAATAGTTTAGCAGCACAGTTTGGGGAAATTTTTGTGCAAAAAGTATTCATATATATGGCTATAAATATAAACGAAGAAGTGAGAAAAGTGAGAATATGCACGGAAATTAAAGAAAGTAACTTAATTTGTAAGGCACTACGATAACCTAGATCGAATTGAAGTTCAAACAGTCAGTCACTCTATTCAGACAGTCAGTCACTCTATTCAGACAGTCAGTCACTCTATTCAGACAGTAAGTCGCTCTATTCAGACAGTCATCAATCACTCTATTCAGACAGTCAGTCACTCTATTCAGACAGTCAGTCACTATTCAGCCAGTCAGTCACTCTATTCAGACAGTCATCAATCACTCTATTCAGCCAGTCAGTCACTCTATTCAGACAGTCATCAATCACTCTATTCAGACAGTCAGTCACTCTATTCAGACAGTCAATATTCAGACAATCAGTCACTCTATTCAGACAGTCAGTCACTCTATTCAGACAGTCAGTCACTCTATTCAGACAGTCAGTCACTATTCAGTCAGTCAATATTCAGACAATCAGTCACTCTATTCAGACAGTAAGTCACTCTATTCAGACAGTAAGTCGCTCTATTCAGACAGTCATCAATCACTCTATTCAGACAATAAGTCGCTCTATTCAGACAGTCATCAATCACTCTATTCAGACAGTAAGTCACTCTATTCAGACAGTAAGTCACTCTATTCAGACAGTAAGTCACTCTATTCAGACAGTAAGTCACTCTATTCAGACAGTAAGTCACTCTATTCAGACAGTAAGTCACTCTATTCAGACAGTAAGTCACTCTATTCAGACAGTCAGTCACTATTCAGCCAGTCAGTCACTCTATTCAGACAGTAAGTCACTCTATTCAGACAGTAAGTCACTCTATTCAGACAGTAAGTCACTATTCAGCCAGTCAGTCACTCTATTCAGACAGTCAGTCACTCTATTCAGACAGTAA